>JAUKNK010000632.1:12500-38487 GCA_030765055.1 Mantis religiosa | reverse complement strand
GGTGGGTTACAAGAACATTCAAATTCCATCTGACTCAGAGACTTCTAAGCGAAAGACCTAAGGCGTGCCTTAGTTCAGCATGCAGTTTTAACTGTAGCCGAAATTAAGGCGAAAGAAAAATAGATGCAAATCATTCTATAGTTTGCGCCTGTATGGAGATGGAGTGAACTTGACGAACACCATGCATAATATAGTATACCACAGGAGAGAAAGTCTCCGGGGGATGAGACGCAGGGAGTTGGAAAAGGTTCCTATACCCTCCTTCGGTAGCTTATGCCAACCCATGTTAGTACAGTTACAGACGACTCAAAAACATTCTGATGGCTTCTACTTTTGTGAATGAATCTACTCGGTTTTAGTGTACAGAGTGAATAGGGCAAATGTTTTTAAGGGTTCTGCTCCTTGTGTAGCATGCGTTCTCTGTCACACACTTTCGCTGTCCTTTGTCCCACTATGGAAGGCGGCACATTCCTTTCAGGGAGCTTCTTTGCGTTGCTGGACAGTACTCAGAGAGTAACGTTTCGCACTGTACAGGTGGTCCCTAGTAGAAGGCCGACAATCAGTATCTCCGAAAAGAATTCCATATATCCTTAATGTCTGACGCTAAAACCTAAAGGAAGACTTACGGCAATGGTGCCAACTTTGAAGTGCTCTCCCTAGATAAAAGTAACTTCAAGTTAAATGTTTTTAGTCATCAAGAAGTGATGAAGGCAGTTCCTTGGAACTGAACTCAGTTTTTGAACGATTACGCAAGTAAAACCTGCTGCCCTCAGCGATAGCGATGGGTAATATAGACGCATCTTCCTTTTTTACAATCTGACAGTCTGTTTCGGTTAGCGATATCTTGCGATAGAAACAACCACCTTGCTTTTCTTTCACTAACTTATCACTTCAAAATAGCCCAAGTTGGTTCTTTGAGATTCACGTCAAACATATAATGAGGAAAGTTGGCCTTAAGAAAGCAAAAATGTGTAAAACCAGAAACAGCTTCTTCGTATATATAAATGAACTCCTTGAGGGATGTTTATGATACAAATGTCCTCAGGCTTCAAGCCAGTTATAGTGATAAAGAGTCATCGACATTTCGGGAGCGCACATCTATCCCAAAAACACGAAGAATGAATAAAGCGGTGAAGAAAAACAGTATTACGAGTATGTCTAAAACTAAGATGGGAGACTTGACTAGATTTCTTTAACCAATAACACCAGTTACAGTATTGTTAAAGTTTACGAACCTCAATTATATCAGAGATGTTAATAGATTCTTAAATGTGGAGGTTCTGTCTCTCTTTAATTACCCGCAGACGATGCAATGACGGACAGCACGTAATAATAGTTCACATGTGGGGAAAGGTATCCCAAAAACACTAAATGGGCAACTGCATGAATAAATGGGCAAACTGTCATTTTAACTCTTGATAAAGCAACAATTTTAGACCCAGGATAGCACAAGCACTTAGGCCATAAGCTTGGACTATGTGTATTAACTTTGAAGTTCAAGATTTAATTAATACGACTGTATCATAAGATTTATTTATTTCTCGACACACGGTGTTACTAAAAAACCTTCGAACACATTTCACATTTGCAAAGTTTAACTCAGTATGAGAGGGGGCCATGTCTTAAGAGCTCTTTCCACAAATTCCGCGTTTGTAATGGTCAAAAAGAAGGTGTCCCTAGGAGACTTTAGAGGAGGAAGGCCCGTGGGAAGGCCACGTAACAGATGAGAAGATGGTGTACAACAAGACTCAACATATATACTCAAGATCCAGAACTTGAGAGCTATAGCACAAGATCCACAAGTTTGGAGGAGAGCAACTGGGACTGCCATGAACCGAAAACGGGACGTCACGCCATAACATAGCATAGCATGGTCACAAACCACTAAGGGATTGTACACTATACAACAGGCATTTTCTAAAATTGATAAAACTCTTAAGTACCACATTTTAACTATGCTATTATGCAACTATGGTCAAAGAACAAGTGATTTTAACGATCCTTGTATTATGATACCCTTTCCAAATGTTTCACATTTTATGAGTTCATCTCGTTATGAGATATCAGGTGAAGTTTAAGCCATTTTTTATTCATACAGCACTTTCCAAACGTTTAACATCCTATGGTACTGTGCCACTGTGAGACAGAGTGTGAGCATCAAAGTACTGTTTATTTTTAAAGCACTTACCACATACTTCACATTTGTATGGCATTATGCCACCATGAGATTGCACATGAGTTTTGAAGGAGTTTCTAGCTCTATAGCACTTCCCACATGTTTCACATTTGTATGGCGATATGCCATTATGAGACAGAATATGATCTTTAAAAAACCGTTTATCACTATAGCAGTTTCCACAAAATTCACATTTGTATGGCTTAATGCCACTGTGGGATCGGATATGATTTTTAAAATAACGTTTATCACTGTAAAAATTGCCACATATTTCACATTTGTACGGTTTTATGCCACTGTGAGACAGGATATGATCTTTAAAGGCCTGTTTATCACTATAGCACTTGCCACAGGTGTCACATTTATGTGGTTTGATGCCAGCGTGTGAGCGACAATGGATTTTAAGACTAGATTCACGAGTGAAACATTTGCCGCACGTTTCACACCTGTATGGTTTCACACCACTATGTATGCGAACGTGACTTGTAAGATCTACAGACACATTAAAACATTTGCCGCAAGTTTCGCATTGATGAGGTTTTTCGCCAGTGTGGGAAGGAACGTGCCTTTTAAGGCTTGTACACGAATTAAAACATTTGCCACAAGTTTCACATTTGTATGGTTTTACGCCGGTATGAATGTGAACATGCCTTTTAAGGCCTGAAATACGAGTAAAACATTTGCCACAGGTTTCACATGCGTATGGTTTCACGCCACTGTGAGAAGGAGCATGCCTTCTGAGACCTTTCCAATCAGTAAAACATTTTCCACAAGTTTCACACTGATATGGTTTTACACCAGTATGAGTTCGAAAATGACTTTTGAGATTTGCAGCACGACTAAAGCGTTTGCCACAAAATTCACAGATATGTTTTCCTTCTTTCTTGTGATGCAAATCATGTGATACAAAATTGCGAGACTCAGAAGAACTCGTACCAGCAACTTCAGAACTATATTTCTTTGTCATGCCATGAACAACAATATTATGGCTTTTCAATATTAATTCGTAGAAAAAAGTTTTCCTACACGTTTCACATTTGTAACATTTTCTAACGCTATCACCACTTTTTAGCACATAACCAGGCGGGAATAACTTTCTGTACTTCCTTGACCTCGATCTATTATGGTTTTTCAACCACGAAATACTAGCAAACCTCTTAACATAAGATTCACATTTCTGTATCTTTCTGCACTGATTACCTAGCATATGATTATTTCTTCTGAGCACATCAAGAAAACGTTTACCATAAGTTTCACATTTAGGATATTTTCCAATTTGATGTAGTAACATGTGAGTTCTCAAATTATCCTTCTTGATAAATTGTCTTCCACATTTTATGCATTTATGTTTGTTTACATCGTTATGAATTTGTATCCTTGATAATTCACTGCAACTATTCCCATATGTATCACATTTCTTAATTTTCATACTCTTTAAAACAACCGGCTCTGAATGATTTCCTTGACCAGAAGTCCCGGAAGAGTTCAAAGAATCTGATGTCGCAGTTTCTGTAATTCCATGAATTCTTCCATCAGTACTAAACTCTTGTTTCGTTACATTTGTGTTCTCCGAAACAATGCTGGAGAATTTTCCATCATCGCTTGACAGCACACCAGTATGTGACCTGAAAGTTCAAATATTTAAAGTCAAACATCACTTATTGCGAGACTGCAAAGGAAAATTATTGATTACAGCACAAAATACTCCTCGCAATTTAAAAAGTATATTATATTATCCTAGCTACTTTCAATTAACAAGGAATATTATAACCGCCACTCTGATATCACATTGTTCGCCACAGGTAGGATGTGTATCAACAAGCTTAATTCCTTTGCCCCCTTAGAAAATTCTGTTACATAACTATTAGTTCTATTGAACGTGGGCTCATATCACAAATAATTTCACATTACTAATGTGCATCAAAGGTATATTTATGTATCTTTTGGGAAATAAGCTTATACACAGAGTACTATTATACGTAGTCATTATTTTAAATGGCTGGTTAGAAACTGATTTATGACAATTTGGAATTATCGAGTTCTAAATCTTAAACACAATGTAGCAATATATCCTCTAACAGTTCCCATATTTGAACATTACAATACATGCTCATGCTAAAAATAGTTAATAAAGCCAGGAGTGAATCTTGTTCATGTATCTTACCAAGACACTTGAATGATTTACTCAAATAAAGGAGATGAAAATGGCAACACCTAATAATGACAGTAAAGTAATCCATGGCGTAACAGCGTGTCAGAGCCGGCAAACCCGACTACCGGTCTCACGCAAACATACGCAAGGCAGAGGTGGTCATTCATCCAACCGATACGGAGAGATGTGGCAACAGGAAAGTTGGCTTTCTTGACCAGAATTCACTACCTATGGTAGCTCCTATTTTCCTAACGATGCTGAGTGGGCACCGGTCATACCCCCGGGACTGAAAATCCGCATCCCTAAAGGTAGAATCCAACCCGGACACTTCCGTGGCAGGAAACCGAAGCAGAACGCTCTAGCCCACTACGCCATTGTGCAGGACAATGATCGCAGTACCAACTTCAAAATAAAGATGTGGGATTTTAATAAGGTAGTCAAAACCAAGTGTTTCTGCACTATTAGATCAAAAGTCGTAAGTCGATGTTTCAATAATACGAGTTATCAATAGTTTGAGGATAGGCATATTTAAACGCACCTCCTCTGCTGCGCTTTGGGACCCTCTTAGCTAGCGAAGTATCCAGGAACCATAATACGAAATTCAAAGAACCTCCTAGAATACACATTTCGTCGTCCTGCACAGAACGACATAGGCGATTCCGTTACAGTATTACAATAAGCTTGGTAGGCTGAAAAGGAAGAAGCTGAAAAATGTTACGTCACCAGTTTTGTGTTCAATGAGTCAATGATAATGAGCAGAAAAAGGCTTTTAGAAGAATCGCCAGTTCGATGCTTAGTCAGCAATCAATGAAAGGTGCTCTTTTACACCACCTTAATAGCATACTGAAGTGGCAAGGCCTTTACTAAGATAGGCGCGGGAAACTACTAGAAATTACGGCTATGGAGTTTCTTGTAATTCCCAATCGAAAGACCAGATTCGAATCGGGATACACAAGTATCGTACCAATACCTTCATCCATTTGGCGGAATGGCGGAAAGTTACACTAACATGGTAAAACAGCACTCCAGCCATCAGTGAGAATTCTGGTCTACCGAGCATCAGTGCAGAAGTCCACCGGAATGACACAGCCCAACGTGGTATTCCGACGGAGCTAAGTAGCCTCACCTGTAATTCGCTACGAGTCCCGATGTAGATCGGTTTAAACGGAGTTTCACCAATCTTGGTGATGAGCTCCGGAAGCAGGCAAATGTGCGTTAAGATTGCGTGGTGAACAAGGTCAAATTTCAAAAGGTAAACCTTGTGTATTGTATCGTATAATAGCGCAAGTAAAGCTTGGCCGCCCGTTCTACGCTCTGGCATTTCTCGAGAGGGGGAAGCGGGCTTTTGTCAGTTATTTAGCGTGAATTTCAAGCAGAAGAACATGCGTATCTTAAATATTTCAAGCATTTACATATTCCACGAACCAGTAGCCATATTATTATAATAGCGATGATAATAATACGACTTAAGGACACTAAAAATCGGAATTCACGCACGCACAAAATAGAAAAGAAACTTCACCAGCGCAAGCAACTAAAGCCACGTGGTCCAAACAAAATTAAACTGGCAACACAGTGTTGGATACGGAAGCCACGCGTAGCAGCGACAATCCTGATTGGCGCTAGCTGACAGTTTTAACTTCCTGACCACGGCACCGTTTGTACCAACAGAAGCAGTTAGCACGCGTAAAAGTTGTGAAAGAAATATTCGAATAGAGTGGTGCTGTAATGAATATCTTGCATAATAATGAAATTGCAAGTTGCATTGCAATGCTTTAAAGCTAATATAGTCCTATACTTTCATTCTAAAGATAATTTTGTGTTTTCAATTATGTTTTTAATTGATCATTACTGTATGTTGGTACTAACCTTCCCCCTCCACCTTCTGCAATCGCAAAATGTCAGAGCCGGAGATCCAGCGGCCGTGCTGTAGCTATTAGAGGTAGAAAGGTAGCTTAAGTTGAATCGACTCTATAATTATCAATATAAGATAAACGCCCGGATGAACGCTGAAGTGATTAACATTCAACATCAACACGAAGGAAACTGCCAGTGTGCACCTTGAGCTTTGTACCATATCCTTGAGGTGTTGGGGACGACGAACTACGTAATAGTCCTAGAAAGCTCTTTAAGTCACAGGGAAAGGGCGTGTTCTGCAGTGTTTGCGGACATGGGTACAGTTGAGGCGAGAGCACGGGAGCGATTGCAGCTACCGTACTGGAACAGGTTTTATGTCGAATCGTGTAGAAGGATGGTGAATTATGCCCCTCGTTGAGGTGACCATTTGGAACAGGGTTGGAATTGAGGGTTCTTGAATTCCCAGCTTACCTCGGCGTGGCTTCAGTCGGTTGAGCAAGATATCTTCTTTTACAGGGGTGGTACGGCGGAAGGAAATTTTACGTAAAATGAGTAATCATTTTCCTCTGTATTAAATAATGTAGAAACTTTTATTTCCTTCCTTCAATTAACACCAGTTCGAACAAAATGTATGATACAATATTTATAACTCTATTCTTACACAAGATTCACTTGATGTGACGCGTTTATCTGGATGCGTGCAAGAATCAGAAGTTTTATACGTTCGTTCACTACCGTGTATAATAACCAAATTGTGCGTCTTCTAGCGATGATGTTTAATGTAAATATTATCCAGTTATACTCGATGATTGTGACGAGAATAAACTTATACTCTTCCGCACACAACGGCGTTTAAGAAGAGAACCTTACATTTGTTCACGGCGACTGTTAGGAGAAGAATGACCAGTTCCGCTTCTTTTACACATTAGCATTTCGCTAATAGTTCGATCCCTCTAGAGGAATATTGAATATCCTCCATGGCAACGTAAAATCTTCTAGATCTGATTGGTCCACGTTTTACGATATACGCGTCACACCAATCACAAATAAGTTTGATATTCAACACTTTTGTGACGTCATTTCCACTTACATAGCTTCTCTGTGCATGACTCACTCTACTCAACCTCACATAATACAATATTTGAAATTCTTTGGGGACAACATAAAATAACTGTTTCAGATGCCCCTCTTCAGAATATATGGAAAATTAACTTAAATCTTCCAATAATATTGTTCCATATATTCTGAAGAATGCCCCAATAATTAAACATTATTACAACAATGAACAATTAATACAATTTAAAATAACAATATAAAATCAGAAATTATTCGAACACAATAATAATAAACAAAACATTTTTCAGTAATTCATAAACATATTATTATTTTTTTTTTAAATCATTTATTCTTGTGAGTGTCAAGGCTTTTGAATGGTTTTAAAAGTGTTTTGTGATATTTTCCTATCATTTTATTATCATCGTCTCTTAATTCGTACGTATGATCCCCAAATTTTCTTACTATTTTATATGGACCTTTATATAACAAATTCATTCTCCAATAGGATTTGATTTTAGAACTGGAGATATTAAATGTCTTTACGAGAACTTTATCATTTATTTCAGGATTCCATTTCGCTCCTTTTCTTTGTATCTTTGATAATCTTTTCTCTGCTTTTTCTTTTATTCTTCGAAATGCTTCAGCACACTTTTCTTCTTCATTCAATTCCATTTCATCTACTTTTAAGGTTGTTGGTGCTTTTATTACTAGAGGTTCAGGTTGTAGTCCAGTCATTAATTCGATTGGTGAAAATTTGGTAGTAGAGTTTGGGGTATTGTTAATGATTTTCTCAATAATATGGCAGTATTTGTACCAGCCTCGGTGGTTAGAATGACACAGAATTCTGAAATACAAGCCTAAATCACGCATGACTCTGATGAAACCAAATCTAATTTTGAAAAATATTTTCCACGTCCTAATTTTGATAATACCTCATCAACTCCAAGAGGTCTGAAGTGATCGGGTTGTGTTAGTGAGTTTATCTTTCTTGCGTCAATCGTCATACGCAGTGTTCCGTTCGATTTATGTACCCAACACAAAGGATTTAGGTAAGGCGAATTAGAAATCTCTATGATTCCATTTTCTAGCATATCGTTTATTACTTCAGATGCTTGTTGTCTAATAGCGATAGGCACAGATCTACTTTTATGAGTATAAGGAGCAATGTCGTTCACCTTAAATGTATGTATGTACTTATTACACAATCCAGGTTTCGTACTAAAAACGTTCCTGTTCTTTAGTATACATAACCTCAATTGTTCTCTTTGCGCGTGATTTAAATTGTATGTTTTCCCTAACTTTTCTTTCAAAGTTCTTTGGAATATCATTTCTTCCTCTTCTTGTTTTCGCTCGGTGTCGGTATTTAATGTGTTTATTTGGCAACAATGATCTCCAAGGTCAAACGTCTCATTTTCTTTATTATTTAAAAGTAAATTCTCTTTACCACTATCTTCTTCATTATTAATTATATCTTCTTCGTATAATATTATATTTTCTACAAAAAACCTATCATTATTTATACTATCCTTCTCATCCTCTTTTAATATAATTTCTTCTAACAAATTTATTTTTATTACTTCATTATCTCCTTTGACCTTCATTTCATGTTTTTCGAAATCTATCACACTTTTCCAACCATACAATACATCATTGCCAATAATAATATCACGAGCTAAGTTTGGTATTACCAATACGATAAAATTGAAATTCCAATCATCTATTCGCGCAGGAATTAACGCTTGATATTTAACTTTATCTTTCTTTTTCCCAATAGCTGTGCTACAGTATACATTACACACGTTTAAATATTCAATCCTAAACTTGGATAGTAATTCCTTGAATAAGTTCTCACTTATTACTGATGAACTAGCTCCTGTGTCTATCAATACTTTATATTCGCTATCGCCTATACGAAGGTTAATCTGAGGTGGATTTACTAATTCCCGATCTTTACTTCTGGAGAGAGTAAGCTTATCTTCTGGTAAATTTTGAATTTTGATTTTGCCCTGTGTCATTTCTACCGAACCACTTTCCAAGGCACAAAATGATTTGGTACTCAGTTTTCCGCATTAGTGCGGTCGGTAGTTACACTAGCAGTTGGGTTGGTACTACCGTTATTTATTTCTCTTTCTATTCCCTGAGTCTGTGTCCTTTCTAGGTTATTGTCTGCCCTTTCAAACCTAGGACCCCTAAAATCTCTTAATGAAGAGTCTTCGATGCTAGTTCCTCTTCCTCTACTTTGATAACCCGTTCTTAAGTTATTTCCCCTGTAAAACCTCAGTTGATTCACCTGATTACTCCTCACATTTCCCACAGGTTGGTCATTATTATAATTTCTCCTAGGAGTATTTGGTATTCTCCTTCCTATACCTGGCACTACCGATTCATATGTCTTTCTGGGGTTGTACTCTCTTCGTTCATAGTTGTCTCTTGAACGTGCCCCGCCCCAATTTTGGTTAAAACTATTTTGGTTTTGGTTAGTATGGTTGTGATTTTCCCTGAATGTTGGTCTTACTTCCTGTCTATTTACTTGCTTTTGTTCTATATGAGTCTTGTCAGGATCAACTTGACTATGAGTAGAATCAGAATTAAGGTTATGAGCCTCAAATTCTGATAATAACTCAATCATATCAGTAAAGTCGACGGGCTTAGCCACAATTAGGTGGTTTCTAATGTGCGGTGGATAATGTCGTATTAGCATATTCACGATCTCGGTTTCTGACATATCTGGATTCACAAGTTTACTTTTGTTAGCAAGTTTTAGGAAATATTCTGTCATGGACACACCCTTCTTGAACTCGAATTTACCAGTGGCCAGTTCGACTTTAATTCTTCTCTGTCTTTCTGGACCCCAGAACCTATTTATAAACACATTCCTAAACATACTATACGTTTCATGTGATGCTAGTGTTAACCTCAGCCATTCTAAAGCATTTTTCTTCAAACACCTTTTAACAATCATCATCCTAAATTCATTTGGAATCTTTTTAATTTTAAAATATTCTTCTAATTCCTTTAGAAATATTTTGGGATTGTCTCCCGATTCTTCTTCGAAAGTAGGTGGACTTATGTCATGCAACAAATAATTTGTACAATTTGTGTTACCTTGACTGTGTAACTGTGTATGTGTGTGCATGTTTTGTATTTGTCCATTACCATTTACTTCACAATCAGGTGACAAAGATTCTGTATCGTCACTCTCCAAATAATTCTCTAAGTTTTGTACAATATTACCTGAATTACCAGGTGAGTCAATACATGTAATATTCTTAGATTTTATTACCCTCTGGTTCTCAGAAATTTTGCTTGCCTGTAATGCAATCACAACTTGATTCAGCTTGCTAATGTTTTCTTTCTCTCTCTCAAAACTTTCCTGTGCCAAATCTATTCTTGTAATCATTTCACTATTCAACTTACTGACTTCATCATATTTAACTTTTAGTTCATCTTGTTGTGTTTGCACCTCAGTAGCAATTAGTTTAACATCATTTCTGATACTATTTACCTCTCTTACAAAATTATTCTGTATTTCAATATTTTCCTCATGGTATTTCCGTGAATTATCTAATAAGACTACATCTATTTCTTGTCTTATTCTATTCTCTAATTCCCCTATTTCTACTTTTTGTTTTTCTACAAATTCTACTTGTTGTTGCTTAAGGATTTCTGACTCCTTAGCCAATTCACTTCTTATATCTTTTACTACATTTTCCTGACTTATTTTCATTTCCTGAAACATCTCTTTTAACTTAGACATTTCTCCATCATGAGATTCTATTTTCTGTTTTAAAGATTTTATGCCTTCTCTACACTCTTCTCTTCCTTTCTCAATTTCATTTCTTAGGTTACCTAAACCTTGATCTATCCTAGCTTCTAACTTCTCTGAACTTTGATCTACTTTAGCATTTAAATTACTCATTTCCTGCCTTAAATTTTGATCTACCTTTTCTGAATTTTGATCTACCTTAGCATTTAAATTACTCATTTCCTGCCTTAAATTTTGATCTGCCTTTTCTGAATTCTGTTTTATTTCCTGTCTTATTTCCTGTCTAAAACTATTTAAATTTTCTGAATTTTGATTCATATCCTGTCTTAAATTATCCATTTTAGCATCAAAATTACTCATCATTTTCTCTAACCTGTCTATTATCATTTCATTAACTTTACTCTGCATAATTTCTGTTCTACTTGTTCCTGCATCATCACTACTCATTCCTTCCACTACTTCCCTGACTTCTTGTATTTCTGCTCTCTTATCACTAACTAGTCTTTCCACTCCTTCCCCAACATTTTTATTCTTATTGTCTGTTAATTTTTTACCTTCCATATTAGGTAATATTTTTCCCTTTCTTAATAACATAAAAAAATGAAAATTATAATTTTGTCACTTTTTCTATTAATTATCTATTAATATTTTCCGTACTCACTTTTCTTCTTTCTTCTTTCTTGATTCGAAGTTACCTGTCCATTACACTATTTATTCTCCTGTGGTGTAATCCTCCTTCTGCCTATTCGAGCCATACAGTTGGGCGCCATTTTGGAACTGGATTTTTGTCGAATCGTGTAGAAGGATGGTGAATTATGCCCCTCGTTGAGGTGACCATTTGGAACAGGGTTGGAATTGAGGGTTCTTGAATTCCCAGCTTACCTCGGCGTGGCTTCAGTCGGTTGAGCAAGATATCTTCTTTTACAGGGGTGGTACGGCGGAAGGAAATTTTACGTAAAATGAGTAATCATTTTCCTCTGTATTAAATAATGTAGAAACTTTTATTTCCTTCCTTCAATTAACACCAGTTCGAACAAAATGTATGATACAATATTTATAACTCTATTCTTACACAAGATTCACTTGATGTGACGCGTTTATCTGGATGCGTGCAAGAATCAGAAGTTTTATACGTTCGTTCACTACCGTGTATAATAACCAAATTGTGCGTCTTCTAGCGATGATGTTTAATGTAAATATTATCCAGTTATACTCGATGATTGTGACGAGAATAAACTTATACTCTTCCGCACACAACGGCGTTTAAGAAGAGAACCTTACATTTGTTCACGGCGACTGTTAGGAGAAGAATGACCAGTTCCGCTTCTTTTACACATTAGCATTTCGCTAATAGTTCGATCCCTCTAGAGGAATATTGAATATCCTCCATGGCAACGTAAAATCTTCTAGATCTGATTGGTCCACGTTTTACGATATACGCGTCACACCAATCACAAATAAGTTTGATATTCAACACTTTTGTGACGTCATTTCCACTTACATAGCTTCTCTGTGCATGACTCACTCTACTCAACCTCACATAATACAATATTTGAAATTCTTTGGGGACAACATAAAATAACTGTTTCAGTACTATCCTGAATCCATTACTGGATAGTCCTTTAGGAGCTATCTGTGCGATCTTGCGGGAGTATAAAGGGAGAATTGCTGTGTAGTTTTCAGTGCAATTTGCTAGACGGGTCCTTTGTTCAACAAGTTAGTGACGGAATGACGGATTAAAATAAGAGAAACGAACAATTTGCGCATCGCTAATTGTAACGCTGCGGTAAAAATAGGAAGAATAATGACTGAAGGAAAACAGATGTCGCAACATAACTATCTGCTTATTGAAGTGACAGGAATACAGATGTCATTATTTAAACCACAGATGGAACTGAAAACTGCTTTATCCTTCACTAATTTGTACGAAGAAATTATTGAATGGAAATTGTTACAGATTTTGCCTCTTTGCTGGTGGGAAACAAGAGTTGACACAAACGCCCAGATTCGCTCCATGCTAGATAATTTTATCTGCTCCTGATGTCAATATAAACAATCCCTGTTTTAAAGGAACGATAATTTAAAGAATGTTGCTTATTCAGTGTTCCCAAAAAAAAAATGTAAAATTAATATTTTGACCAAAATATTGTTTTTTTCCGACTACGATTTTGTATTTGCGCAATTTGCAACAGGCTATTCCACCACAATTAGCTGTCCAACATGCAGTGTAAACATCTTACTAGAATGAGACTTAACAGAAAAATACATTACCATCATATAGCGCATGAAAAAGGAATACACCGAATAACAAAATTTAAACATATCATTAAGCTTTACGAAACAAATCACTAAATTGCTTAAAAGACGATTCATATGGGTCTACAGAAACGGAGCAAACGTTTTGTTATTTTGAAATACACGAGAAGTTGTTTACATATAAAGATATTGTTTTAAGGAATATTGCTTGCATTTTATTTAAATTTCACGTTATAATTTTGCAGTATATACCTTTTAGTAACCAAGCCCTTGCGGCACATTGATATTGCCAAATACTCCTATAGCTCGCTACAGACAACAAAAGATTCTGGATATTGTACCGTGCAAGATATTATTAACAAGGTTAACACTGCAATGCAGCACTGACGAGCTCGGAAGTTATTCAATAAGTAATGTTATGCAGTAATGAGTTAAGCTCTTAATTACGAGTAAACCACAAACATCAACTCTTCTTCTTTAAGTTCCCTAGTTGTAACACTATCGTGCTGTTAAAGGATTCTGATTCCTTTATCCCTTATAAGGTCGGACCTGAGGAACCGACGCTTTGGATTCGATAAAGAGCCAGGATACGTGATCAGACCAATGCCTGGTGTGAAGGTAAAGGAAGTGGATAATATACAGAGTGTTACAAAAAGGTACGGCCAAACTTTCAGGAAACATTCCTCACACACAAAGAAAGAAAATATGTTATGCGGACATGTGTCCGGAAACGCTTAATTTCCATGTTAGAGCTCATTTTATTACTTCTCTTCAAATCACATTAATCATGGAATGGAAACACACGACAACAGAACGTACCAGCGTGACTTCAAACACTTTATTACAGGAAATGTTCAAAAATGTCCTCCGTTAGCGAGGATACATGCATCCATCCTCCGTCGCATGGAATCCCTGATGCGCTGATGCAGCCCTGGAGAATGGCGTATTGTATCACAGCCGTCCACAATACGAGCACGAAGAGTCTCTACATTTGGTACCTGGGTTGTGTAGACAAGAGCTTTCAAATGCCCCCATAAATGAAAGTCAAGAGGGTTGAGGTCAGGAGAGCGTGGAGGCCATGGAATTGGTCCGCCTCTACGAATCTATTGGTCACCGAATCTGTTGTTGAGAAGCGTACGAACACTTCGACTGAAATGTGCAGGAGCTCCATCGTGCATGAACCACAATGCGTATTTTGACATTTGTCTGCACGAATGATTTCAATTTACATTTTAAGAGAAATACTAAAATGAGCTCTAACATGGAAATTTAGCGTTTCCGGTCACATGTCCACATAACATATTTTCTTTCTTTGTGTGTGAGGAATGTTTCCTGAAAGTTTGGCCGTACCTTTTTGTAACATCCTGTATATGAGGGCGAGATGAATGATAGGAAAGATGATAATGGAGCAATTGGTGGAATGCTGACGGGAGAAACCGGGGGACCCGGAGAAATCCCGTCGCAGAGCCATGTTGCCCACCATAAATCTCACTTTCCGGTCTCCACTTACACTTAGACGCATCCATTGAGATGCGCAATGTGTCTGGAAGACAGTCCACGTTAAATGACTACAGCAAATCTAGGGTGGCGACACGATCCATCAAAAATACTGTTCCAATATTTAGAGAAAACGTTTTGAATGTTGATACATAAGAAGTCTGATAACGAAATGCATTTCTGCTATTTGCGCTACCTTATTTAGTGATTCGTCAAAACAAATTACACAGGATGTGGCACGTAAGACCGGTCCGTTTTAAAATTATTATATATTGCATTATTTATAATTCTTGCCAAAAACGCAATATACAAATGTAACCAATTAAATGATAAACCTTCTTACCAAGAGATGGTGTGTCGAGGTTGGGTCGACATACGTGACCGTCACCTCTAAGGCAGCTGCAGCCGCAGTCAGTGAAACTTGTCGAAACCAGTCGAGAAATAGGCATCGTTTTATGAAGCCGTATGAGTGTGAGATGACGTATTCGATACCCGAATGTACTGCCATTGTTGAAGCGCTCAATCATCCTTGACTTTTTGTTCAAACAAATAATTTGTTTGATTAGAGCCAACTGAACAATTCAATGCCATGGCCGGGATTTGAACCACGGATCTACTGGTTTCCGTCCAGTCGCTCTGACCCTTGAGCTACCATGGTCAACGTGCCTTCCTGACATTACATTCTGCAATTGACTCATTATATTTCCCGGTGGACCACTTAAGGTTCTCATATTTGAGACAACTACTTGTGGCGACTTACTATTGTAAGTACTTAATTACCAGGATTTTTTAAGGATTAATTCCTCAATATAAATTTACATTAAAAAATAATCTACGATAAAAATCCTGGTAATTAAGTACTTACAATAGTAAGTCGCCACAAGTAGTTGTCTCAAATATGAGAACCTTAAGTGGTCCACCGGGAAATATAATGAGACAATTGGAGAATTTAATGTCAGGAAGGCACGTTGACCATGGTAGCTCAAGGGTCAGAGCGACTGGACGGAAACCAGTAGATCCGTGGTTCAAATCCCGGCCATGGCATTGAATTTTTCAGTTGGCTCTAATCAATCAAAAATCACCCATATACCGGAGTAATGTATTTAAAAGGATTAATTCTTTAAGGATTAATTCCTCAATATAAATTTACATTAAAAATAATTTGTTTCTTCAAAATGCTCCCAGAAAAGACCACCTTCCCTTTGCACACTTGAGTTACGGAGGCAGGTGCATGAGAAAATGAAAAGAAGCTCTCGTAGGTCAACCAGGAGATTCAGTCAATAGGTTCATACAAGTGAAAGAAGTTGTAGACTGTTTTAAGGAGGCTGAAGTTAAAACCGTACCGGGTAAGCCTTGTGTAAGAACTGAAGGAGCCTAACCTGCAGAAGAGGGTGCATTTCTGTTCATGGCTGTTGAGAACGGTAGCCAGTGGTGTCTTGGACCTACTAAGGCTCACTATGAGTGACGAGGCGTGGTTCCACCTCTCTGTATACCTAAATTCCCCAAACAACCAGTATTGGTCGACAGAAAATACACACCGCGATCCACTAAGTACCCTTGCATGACAAGAATACTGGTGTTTGATGTGCCAATCCCACCACACGCATTATGGGGTCCACATTCTTTGAGACCACGGTGAACAGTCACGTGTATTCGGAAATCCTGGATGTTTTAAACTTGACAGAATAGGAGCGTCAGTTATACTTCCCTCAGCAGGACGGTCAATATGCCACACATCAGCTGCATCATTGTACCGTGTGTAGCAGATGTTTAGACCAGAGAGGACCATCAGCAAAGGCTTGTGGCCTCCTGGGTCACCAGACTTGTCCACTTGTGACTTTTACTTGTGGAGACTGTTGTGTACGAAACCAATCCACATACAATTGCAGAACTCGAGACCAGAATTCAGGATGTCGTCAATAGCATCACAACATAAGAACTGACAACGGCATATGAGTCTCCTCATATATGCTCACATCTGTACTGAACGGGCTGAACATTCCAATCACCTACTGTGAAGGTGAATAATCATGTTCAATACATTACCATTTTATGTATTGACCTTACGGGCCAGTTTTACGTACCGCACCCTGTATAATGCTCAAAACATGATAAAGTACTGTTCATCACTCTTTGAAATGTGGTGGAATACTATGATTTACGTTTAAATGACTTTCGGCCACCACTCCATAACCAACTCTGAAAGGACGCAAAGAAGCAGAAAATGGTAACTTTGATCTGCAGCATAATGAAAGCACATGTGAATTAGTCTGCACTTAATTTGGATTCTATTATATACAGCGCATTATATCATTATTCTATAAAGACTCTTCCATTTATTTAATTTTAGGTGGTACGAAGTTCAACAGATCTGGTGTTTGAATAAAATCGGAGGTTTAAAATATGAACTTTAACACAAATATACACTTTTGGCACTGCGCTTTTTAACTATCACATAAAAATATTCAATATTATCTGGAAATTCATAAAAATTGTATGCCGTAACATCAGGTAACCAAGCGGGCCATAAACGCTTAAAGTCTGTTTAGTTAACTGGTGTACACGTCGGCCGCTGCCTTTGACGAACCCTCATAATCGTTTTACAACCCCCGATCCTCCTCCCAGATCTTTCTGCAAGGTTGCCACCTTTCTCGATACGTCATGGGTATCGTACGAGGTTTCGTCTAAATAAATTATCTTATGTCCATTCCTACAAAACTTCCTTACTTTTGACACACACACACACACACACTATATATATATATATATATATATATATATCGCCAAGCTACAATGCTACTGTATTATAGCCCGCCTCGGTAGCGTAGATGGTAGCGTGTCTGCCTCACGTTCAAGAGGTCCCGAGTTCGAATCTAGGTCAGGGTGAGTTATCTGGATAAGGTTTTCTCCAGGGTTTTCCCTTATCCTTCAAGACGAATGTCGGGTAACTCTAAGCTCCATGGTCCCTGGACACATTTGAGCATCATTTCACCCAATTCACTCACCGTCCGATATGACTTAACGTTGGAGGACGTAAATTACACCAAAAAATGCTGTATTACATAACCCTTAACTTATTCAAAGTGCGGTATTTGAAGCCCAGCTCCTTTGGAAGGCCGCGCAAAGTGCAGTACCCATAAGGAAAATCACAATTTCTTGCAAATGTGCAACCAATTCGTCTAAGGTGGGCGCTCTCCCTTTTGCATAGAATCTATAAATTTATCGACGAATTAAAACGCATGTGAAATTATCTACTTTAGAGAAACGTTTCCTTTTGTTTTCAAACTTGATCGGCATCTTTGGTGTTCCTTTCGTCACAATATTTCTTACTGTATTTCTGTGAATACTCAGAACTTATCATCAGGTTCATTGCATGACCCCTTACCAAGATTATTTTTCACCACATATTTATGTATTCAAAACAAGCGCCTGAATTTGCTTAGAAACAGTTCCCGTTATAACTTTGTTTTTTGAGGCTTTTCCAGTAATATAACTCGGTCCAGTTATTCACACTATTGTCATCACTTTGATTATTTTCACTTGACTGACGGTTATCTATTACTTCATTTACATTTATCACTGCATTTCCCTTCCATGGACTCCACATCGTGACACAACGAATTTCTGCACGTAATGAAAAAGATCAACTGGAAGTTGGAACTTTGGCAACTGAGACTCCACGTGGAGTAGACATGCGACTGTCACTTCGAGAAAATCAGGGTAGCTATTGGTCCTCAACGACAGTGTTCCATTTCTGAAGTGTGGAGATAGATTTATGACGTTCATTAGTGGGCGGGAGAGTAGTTTCCTTTGAGCGGCAAACTGCACTCCCGTTCATTAGACAGAGTGTACCAATGATTATATCCTTAAAAATGTCCGCAACAAATGTATGCTGTATGCGCGGTGGTAGTCGTGCTGGATATGTTTACACCAACATTCAGCTTGTCAGCTGTTCGAAACATGGTGCCAATATATTATTTCTGCACTTACAGAACACTCATAAAATGCAAATCCTATAATTCTGTATCCATTTTTGTGCTCTATATGCCGATTTTAACATGCAAGCGAGCTTAATGGACGAAATTGTGTTTGTCTGTAGCACATCGGTTGTATTGTCATGTGTTTGAGTATAGGCCGTGCTATGGTGGTTGAACGGTTGAACACTGAAATATTTCAACAAAAGCTTAATGCGGGTCTCTTACCTGTTTTCCCTAGCCTTCAATGGCAGTGATATCTCACTGCGATGACTTCACCCTCTCAAGTATCACTGAATTGTTATTTCATGTGTCGCTATTCAGGGAAGTTGTACAACCTTCAACAAATTAAATACTATAGTTCCAGACAGGTTTTTCACTTACAACTTTACACTAATCGTGAGTTAAATAATTTTGTCTTTAAATCATAGTTTAATTCCTCCACACCTGACATATCTTCGTCTCTTGAGTCATTATCACTGTCATCCTCGTCACTGTTTCCATCCCACTGTCTTCAATTATAATTCTTTCAATTTTTTATTCCGTTAGTGCTTCTTTTTCCTAATACTCCTGTTTTATTTCATCCACATGCATACTGTTTTCAATTCCAGTTGTCCGATTTGCTCAAATCAATGGCAGCACATTTCGTCTTTCATTTTAAAGGTTACATTTCACCAAGGAATCCATTGTTTGTCCCTATTAATTTTATAGGAATCAGATCCAGATGTTACGGAGGAAACTCGCATGGATATATTCTGACATTTGGTCAATCAAAAGCTTCTTCTGAGTTCGCTTAATGGCTATGATTTAATCATACAATTTTGGTGCTACTTTCATCAAACAGGATATTGTGACTTTATGGGTTCGTAAAATTAAAAGTCCAAGTTGCAGAAATTCAAAATGTTCTTTATTTCCGTAGAAATACACTTTGGACAATCCTTACAGTAGCAGAATTACGTCACATACACAATTACAATCTTCCAAGGTAGTTGACCACGAACAAACAGCGTTTACAGCTACACGATACTCATTTCTGATTACACTCTTGTTTACAACTCTCATCACAACTCCGTTTACGACTGTCCCTTGGCGAGTCGCGGCTTCCTTATGTATACCACAACTAATATTACTAGACATTTCTGGAATGTTCTGTAAGACACTAGACGAAACACGAACGTTCCAGACGTGTAACTTTATCTGTGTCGGCAAGCCTTTTATCTCCGCGCTACATTTATCTAGCCTTTGTGCACACAAGCCGCGCTATCGCGATAACGGGTTCGCGACAGTATTGTGATTTTATAACCAAGAAGCCATATATCTTCTTAAAGAACTTGACGTTGGAAGCTTAACTACTTGTGTATTATGGTATGAGGCATTGTCTATTGCTAACACCGAGTTCAAGGGTAAACTTGGAATTAACACTGTGCGTGAACATTTAACATATATCTCATTACTCATTTCTTTATGGACACTTAATAACCGTATGACTGTCACAGTAATTTACAGTCAACTGTATTCGGGGGGTGGGGGTGGCAGAAGATTCACATGACGGCATGTTGCATCAAGTAACGGGAGTGAATAAGTTCGCTAAGTATAGAAGCTTGGAAAGAGACAGAAGAGAAAGGTTAGACCAGGACTCGCTGACTCCATGGCTCAAGATCAGTATACTAGAAACATTGCGCGACTTATAAATGAAACCATGCTTCGTCATTGAGCAGTATTAATAATGGATCGATTGAAATTTACCCGCCTCAGGTGATCACGTGATAGCAATTCAATAACCCAGTGTTGACTTAGTTTCAAAAGTTATACAGCTTTTCATGCTGAAATTTTCGAAATGTCAGTTTCTTGTGCAAGGCGTCTAAGAGATTCTCTTCGAATGACCAACTTTTCTCCGATTTCGTGTAATTTCTGATCGGTATACACATGCGTTTTTACCTTTATTTTATTTTATTGCAAGCAAACGAACGGCCACTCTACTCGCAACAAGCACACCAGGAAATATAATTTCAAATTGTCTTACTACTTCTCTACAAGATGATATAAGAACATACTGCATGGCAAAGCGAGAAGGCGTATCGGAAAAAAAAAAAAAAATCGCAACACAGAGATGTTTACCTCAGCTTATCACACATACACGGTGAGTTCAGTATGTGTATAGTCTGTTCAGATATAATCATGTCTTCTGGACAGCAATGTCATATATCGCAGGCGCGAGAAAACATATCATATAGACACACGCAGCTTCCAATTGCTCTATTTGTGTTTCGTAACTTACTGTACGTCAACTTACTAATATTTCACTCTTCTAATCGACCAGATAAGATCCAATAAGGAACTATCACAGCGCTGGTCATCTGAAGGTCAACACGCCTCAACGCTCTGTCGACTAATACGTATCGTACATAAACACGCTTTGTTGTACTGTATATTCGTACTGCAATCGAGGCATTTCCAAAACACTTAAAGCACAACTAAACACCCCTAATGTAGGAATAGCAAGCAGGTAAATGCAGCGAAGGTCTCACAGGCCTAGACATTATTCAAGGTCCAGACGGATATTAAAACACATTGTATTAAAATTTCAGTTTTATTTCGCCAGACGTGACATTATTAATGTGTAACAATAATTGATACCAGTTTGCTGTCTAAACGTTTCTAGGAGGTAGGTTTTACAAATATTTACTAATTAGCATTTTAAATCACTATATTTGCCCAAGACTTGATAACAATGTATGAGCTTCAATTGGTTATAGTGTATAGAACATATTTGTGAGAGATACACATATTTACATATATCTAAAAACAGATTTTATAGAACAGTGCACCCAAAAGAATCGTAAGAATAAACGAAATACTTATTTCTTAAAGTATATTTTATTTGACCATACATATATTACATGACTACATTCCCAATTAATTTTATACACATTTAATATCGCTGTAATGTATTTCTTCCATTTGGCATATACACGTTTAAGAAATATGGAACATCAAAACACATTAATCAGTAATACACAAAATATACAAAAAAAGACCCATAACAATAACAGAAGTACAGAAACAGCATTATAACGGTTTGAGATGTCAGAAAAATTCTATGATTACAAAACAAAGCGTGCAAAACAACCGAAGTTCATCATGGTTTGGAGTGCGACGATTTCTCATGGGTGAGGAGGGATGTATGAGGTCTGTTCAAGTTATAATATCTCCTTTTTTTCAGGACTAGGACCAGAGAGGAACTTCTGTTTTTTTATTTTAATACACGTGGACTGTTTGTGAATGACTGACAGAGATGGCACCACTGTACACTGCATAGAACTCTAGTGGCAGCAACGAGAGTAAGGACTGTTTTTGATACTTAAAATGGCGACGTTTTCATTGCAAGAATAGCGTGTAATCATTGTTTTCTCCAATTTCGTGGAGTGACACCTATTGAAATTCATCGCCAGTTGAGTGAGGCATGTGGTGATGGTACTATGGATGTGTTTAACGTGCGTTCCTGGGCGCGACAGTTCAATGAAGGCAGAACATCGTGTGACAACAAACCAAGACAGTCACAGCCTCGCACCAGCCGGTCTGACATGATCCAGCGAGTGGAGAACATTTTGGAGGATCGCTGATTGAGCATTTTCAGATCTTCAAGCAGGATTGTGTGCACAGATCCCACGGAAATGCCAATTTTTGAGGCGATGTCTGTAACTGTCTTGGTACCATCACCACACGCCTTACTCAACTGGGGATGAATTTCAATAGGTGTCACACCATGAAAATGGAGAAAACAAATGATTACACGCTGTTCCTGCAATGAAAACGTCGCCATTTTAAGTATCAAAAGCAGTCCTGACCCTCCTCGCTGCCACTAGAGTTCGATGCACTGTACAGTGCTGCCATCTCAGAGTCCACGTGTATTTAAAAAAAGTTCCCATCTGGTCGCAGTCCTGAAAAAAAAGTTATAACTTGAACGCACCTCATAAATGATGATTAAAGATACAAGGTAGGAGATTTAATACAATTAAGTGTTACATTAACCAAACATGAATTGGTACGGGATATTGAAGTTCTTCAAGGTTCCTACAGAGTTTCCACATAAAAATGCACGTTTTGTCATGAAAGAGTCGTAACTTGCAATCTATACAGAAACTTTGGGATATTAAGAAACACTGACAGCGTCATTAGTGCACGTTTGATGCAAGTACACTGTAATTTCTCATGACTAGGAGACTTGCAAGCTAAACTCATGCATATGAGTAATTAATGAGTAATTAAAGTAATTAATATGTAAAATGTATTTCAAGGATCAGTAGCCCGCCTCGGTAGCGTGGTGGTAGAGTGTCTGCCAAACGTTCAAGTGGTCTCGAGTTCGAATCTCGGTCAGAGCGAGTTACCTGGATAAGGTTTCTTTCGGGGTTTTCCCTTATCCTGAAAGACGAATATCGGGTAACTCTAATCTCTATGGAACCTGGGCTCATTTGAGCATCATTTCGCCCATTCCATTCACCGTCCGATGACTTAACGTTGGAGGACGTAAAATTATACACACAAAAAAAAATCATGTAGAGTGTGACTGTGCCCAAAATTAAAGCTATGTAACTTCTGTGCAAAGGATAATGTATAGTCTAATAATATGCCCACGTCTGAAGTGAAAGGAAGAGAAGTTGACGTAACAACTCTCTGGATGATCTCCCTTTCAATGGATGAGAAAAACGAAAACGTAGAACGCTCACTGGAGTTCATGAGAGATAAGGTTTTCCATGATACTGTCCTCGAATTTTATTCTATCTTATCTACAATTTGTTTGTGTCACGAGTGATTTGTCATTTAGTGTCATGATGCAATGATGTCATCCGCTGCGTTTCTTCAACTGTTTCTCTTGGACCAAGCTGGTTCTAATGGTATTGTACAATTCGTATACATGTATGCGCCAAGTATGGCACTGTGCAAAAGTGTGTCTATTTTGAACATCTTCCATACGGAAATGTGTAGTGTTTAACGCCCGCTTTTACTACATACGGCACCGCAGGCGGTGACACTCATGATACATGAGATGAAGACGGAGCACTGATGGAATGAGATGGCGGAGGAAAAAGAGAATCCCGCCCCAATGCCGTGTTGTCCACCATAATTCTTACTTTGAGGTTGGGATCCAACCCCGATCGCCTTGGTGAGATTCGAGTGGTCTAACCACTCAGCCACGGTGTGGCCCTTCCATATGGGTTTATTTCAATGAGAATGCATATCTCTGATTTATCATACGTGGAACCTTGCACGGAGTATAAGCTAGGATTACCATATAAGGAGTAACATAAAAAAAGTTTTTCTTTAATCGAGTTTTCAAAGTTCACGTCGTTCTTTCAACCATTGTAATGAGCATGTCATTCAGGGACAGTGAAGGATTACACACAAGTATATGAGTGCTCAATTATTTCGTACTATGCCAGCAGCATTCGAATGCTTGCATTCTTGCCCTTGTTAGGAAGAATATTAAACTGAGAGATATCAGATATCTCTTTCAATCTTATCTATATGGCTATACTCTTTTTCTCAGTATATTCTGGGTATATAATGTCGCGAGGCACTGTTCTGTTACTGCGTAGACGAGCATCGAGAGAGATACTAGCGGGGAGTGAAAGAGACAGATAGCGCTCAAGCCTTGCCCAGAGAGCAACAGAGGAAGAAAGAGACAGACAGTTCCATGGCGTTCTCGCTACATCACGAAAGCTCGTACTAGTTCGGTAGCTTTCGGGTAACTTCGCCAACCTTCGAGAAACAGCAGCTCGTGTATAAATGCAGCTGAGCTGAGATTGAGCCTGCTAGTCAGTGAATGGAGTATTTGAAGTGTGCGGCGGGTGAACTCTTTCGTTTGTTTATGTGTCGTGAAGCAAACCAGACGCTACTGTGTGTATGACACGTCATTTTTAGAGCCTGTAAGGGTTGGCCAAAGTACGTTTCTACTGAAATAAAGAGCATTTTGAATTTTTCCGAACTTACTTTTAATTTTACGAACCCACAAAGCCACAATATGTATGTGTGCATGTGCTTATATTTCTTAAAAACTTCTAAACCGCTGCTCCGATTTCCAACAAACGTCGTAGAGATAACCTTTCACAGAAGGCGAAAATAACTATCACAACTGTAATTCCACTCTATTTCACACAATATTCATAGATAGAGTGAACATGAAAAATCCAATGCCATGGCCGGGATTTGAACCACGGATCTCCTGGTTTCCGTCCAGTCGCTCTATCCCATTGAGCTACAAATTCTACTATCTAATCAAACTGAGCTACTATCTATGAAAGACCTTCGCCTATATACGGCTAGTGTAAATAAATGATTAATTTCCATTAATTAACTAAAATTAATATTCAATTTTTTTTTCTGCAATGTTAACAAAAGCCTGCAACACCATATCGTTAAAGATGTAGCATAAACATAGCCAACCTAAGACTTACATTTTAAGGGCCTCATAAAATAACCAAGGAACAGCGAGGTGATGTAACATTCATTGATTTGACATCGGTCTTGGAATATTAACACAGTGAAATTTTGTATTTTGTTTTGGTTTTATTGTGTATGTGTGTCTGTGTGTTATTTTATCTTTTCTGTATATGGTTACCAAAGGCTACTGGGCAAGTGCAACCTAAGGTTAGATGCAAGTACAAGCTGTTGAACCATGGGCAACGGATGACAATCTTATTTCCATAATTTTATGAGACCATGTAAAAAGCATATTGCTTAAGCATCAATTTGTAAAGTGAAGAATGAGAGATGTGATGTTATGGTTTTATCCAAGTATGACAGCGGATATCTCTTCTATAACACCTGCCATTATAAAAACTATTCCCACAGGTTCCGCATGTGTACGACCTAAAATAACTATGAAACTATGAACTTTAAATGCTTAGTTATCAATGTTCTTAGACTAACATTTTCCCTATGCAAAGCAATTACATTGTGATATTACGCCACTATCATACAGAATGTGTGATTTTCACACTAAAGCACTTCCCAAAATGTTACATTTTATGACTTTATGGCACTATGAGATAGTTTGTGATCTTTAAAGCATTTTCTGTCTTTGTAGCACTTGCCACATGTTTCACATTTATATGGTATTATGCCACTATGAGACAGCATATGATCTTTGAAGGCCTGTTTATCACTATAGCACTTACCACAAGTTTCACATTTATATGGTTTTTCGCCAGTGTGTGAGCGAATGTGGACAGTAAGACTAAACTCACGAGTAA
>JAUKNK010000632.1:0-7500 GCA_030765055.1 Mantis religiosa | reverse complement strand
GGGCTGGAGCACTGTCATGAAGAAACAAGATTTTTTTTCTTTGTCAAATGAGGTCTTTTTCTCTTCACCTCATCACTCAAACATTGCAGTAAGCTTACGTAGTAGTCACCAGTGATACTTTTACCCTTTTCCAAGTAATTAATATAAATAATTCCCTGTGCATCCCAGAAACTACTCGGCATAACCTTGTTAGCTGAAAAAATTGACTTTGCCTTTTTGGAATTGGTTCATCTGGCACAATCCACTGTTTTTCCTGTGATTTACTTTCTGGAGTGTAGTGATGTATTCAAGTTTCATAGTGGGGCCCAAATGACCTTGTTGTCGACAGGCCCTAAAACACCACACACTCACTCACTCCATGGTAGTAAGCCGTCTCAAAAATTCACTGGGATATTTATGGTAGAGCTCCCAAATTCTTAAGAGAAACAGCTTTTCTTTGCAACTTTCGATTAGGTGTCAACAAATGCTGCACATCTTGCACAGACCTAGTGAAAGCCCAAAACATTAATTAAAATATTACATGCATGTTCCTTTGATGTGTACAGCCTCTGCTATCTCAAACAACAATCTGCATCTATATGGTCTAACAAAAAGAAAGCTAACTGCGTAACATAGTTTACAACACCAGATACGGTACAGATTATCACAAAGTTAAACATGATCCCTAATATTCAGAGTGTAATTCTTGCCTCTTTGGCTCACAGGAGAACCAACAGCAACAATAAATAAATTAGTAACTAAAATACAGACAATAAAGACCAGTAGAAAGAGAAATGTGGTGTTTCAAACCCAAACTTTGCATCACAATACTCCAGCAGTTAAACCACTCCGCCAGCTGCCATGTATTGTATGTCGCGCTTTAGGAAAGCTTTGGTTTAACTCCTTGCTAGTACAGGGTTATTCATAAGTCCATGAAACATTTAAAAATTAAAAAAAAAGTAAGCAACAGATCATGGTAATTGTTATACCAGTTGAGAAAGAAAAACTCTCCAAGGTTTTTTTTTATAATGAAAGCCCTAGTTTAATTGCCATTATTTATCGCTAGGTGACAGTAATTATGACTAATGAGAAAATGGCGTTCACTAAATGTGCGTCTTGGAATATGCACGAACCTCATCAGTTGTGACTGTGCAGAGACGTTTTCGAATGAAATTTCAAAAGTCAGCACCTGTGTATAACAGTATCAGACATTGGTATGCGAAATTCCATGACAAAGGGTGTACCTGCATTGCTCGTCGCCCAGGACGACGAGGACCCAGCGAAGAAACAATGAATCGTGTTAGTGAAGCATATCAGCGCAGTCCTCCTAAGTCCACTACCGCTAGAAGTGTTGAGTTGGACATCTCACAACCAACAGTATGGCAAATTCTTCATAAGAGACTTATGTTTAAACCACACAGGTATCAGCAACTGGACTAGATAATGCCTTCATGAAAATGCCACCACAATCACGGATTTAATTCCGTGTGACTTTTTCCTGTGGGGCTTTATGAAGGACAATGTCTATGTGCCTCCACTCCCTGCTAACCACCGAATTACGGCTGCCGTGGCTATGCACGCTGGAGCTTGTATGGGGAGAGATGGCCTACCACATTGATATCTACCGCAACAGCAAGGGTGGACACATTGAGCACTTGTAAGGTATGTAACAAAATTTGGAGAGTTTTTCTTCATTTTCGTTATTCATTGGGTAGTTTAGTTGTTATGACTTTTTTAAATGTTTCACGGACTTATGAATAACCCTGTATAATACGTGAAAAGCCGTAGTTTATTTAAGGTTCTTTTTTTCCAGAGCTTCTTAGTCATCATTAAGGGCTGTAAATATTAATGCTGTGTGCATATAGTACCGAATAGAAGGGCAGAGCTGCAATAACGGCTTTTTTGTTAAAAGGGTCATTTTGACGCTAGACTATTAACTGCAGGTTGCATAGATAAAAATAAATAGGGGCATCTGACTCTCCTGATATAAGTCATATTTTTAATCGTAGTGCAACGAATATTAGTGCAGTTGTCAAAATATTAAATATTCTGCTTGTAAACGACACTGTGAAGAATCAGGATCACATCGGTGCCGCTGGGGTGCTAAAATTTCTTCTTACTAGAGTTCCTTCACACATAGTAAATCGATCGCTTTTATGCCACTTACATTCCTCGGTCTGGCCAACTGAACCGTGATTCTGGGATCTGTAGGTTAGCGCCTAACCAACTGAACCACCCAGACCAACAGGCGTAGTTGGCAACATCCTATTTCAACCAAACAAGGATAACAGAGCTGCTTATAAACTCTCACGAAGAACCCCTTGAATGCGAAATCGCAAATGGCAAATAGTATTTGCTGCATTCGAAACTCCACATATTGTCCGCCACAATATCAGTTGCTAATGAAAAGAATGGGTGGTACATAGTATTCTAGGCAGCAAAACTTGAGGCACGGTGTGTGGTTGAATTGCTTAGTCGGCGAGCAAACACTCCTGAAAAATGACTTTGCAATTCATACCACCTGCAACAGTTCAGCCTTTAGTCGTTTTATTTTTGAGTGTACATATAAAACATTGTTGTATCATCTGCAATTCCACGACAAACACAACCAGACTGTTTCACTTTCATTTGCATGCCATCACATTCTATCAGTTCTCCTCATCAAGTTATATCATTATAATTATACTAGGTGGCCCAACTGGCCCATTCTTCGTGCAAGCAGATATTTCTCCGTGCATTAAAACAGTTGCAAGATGCAACAGGAAAATTCCAGTCAAATGCACAGCAATGGTGTGAGCGAACTACACAGCCTAGTTCAGTCCCGGAAACTGCCTCTTGCCATTCGGAGCAGAGCCAAGTCCGCTCGAGCCATTGGCGTGCGTTTAACGGGAATTGACCCGTTTACTTCTGCACCTCTCTTAACTCACGAAGGGATATTTGTTTATGTGAAAGATAGGGTTTTATTGGTTAGCTACTGAAAGTCGGCTAATCATAAACAGTTGATTACTCCCAAAGAATTCACCTTCGATCTCGATGATGCTAACTTCTGTGATCACTGTGGTGCATCATCTTTTATACAATGTTCATGGTGCAAGGTAATAGTCTGTTTTGCATGTTTCCTGAATGTCAACAAGTCCATTTTGTGAGTCCATTTTCATATGTAGATGTCATAGAAGATTGATCTATCTCCTGGAAACTTATGTTCTGTAGCCCTCCTGATGCACACGGTACTCAATAGAAGCTAATATTTTTCCTGCCTTAGTTAACATAATATTTTCAAATGAGCCTAACTGTAGATTGAACTTGTGACCTCACATTCAAGGGGTTCCTCGTCAGTATGGAGAGCTTCGCCTCTCCTTTTCATTTCTGGAAGCATTTAGCTTTTGGACAGATGTCATCGTCAACTTGTAGGGAAGATACAGATAACACCAAATATGAATAAACAAATAGGCACAATTCTTACTGATAATCGTTTAATAAAGGAGCACTTTTAAACAAGCATACCATAAACACGGCTGGATTACGTGTTATGTTTTGTTTCAAAATCTAAAAAATGATAGATTGCAAATGTTCATTCAGTAGCATTATTGTGACTTTGTGGGTTCGTAGAATTAAAAGTCCAATCTGCAGAAATTCTAAACGTTCTTTATTTCCATAGAAATACACTGTTCACCAGCAGAATTACATCACATACACAATAACAATCTACCAAGGTCGATGACCACAACAAACAGTGTTCTGATTACATCTGTTTACAACATCAACTCTCGTTACACCACTTTACAACTGTTTACTACTGTGCCTTTCAACTGTTTTCTCCTCCCTTGGCGAGTCGTGACTTTCTTAAATACCTCCACTGATAATTCCAGACTGTTCCAAAACAATCAAGAAACCGAATGCTCTCCATCAATCAAGATGTGACTAGAATGTTCTAACTTTATCTGTTTTGGCATGCCTTTTATCTCCGTGCTACGTTTATCTGCTTATGCAGACTCTTTATCTCCGTGATACACTATCCGTCTGTCATCGCTCCCTGCGCCGAACCTTTTATGCGCATCCCTGTGACATTACAAAGTTAAATTAAATTAATTGGGAGTCGATTAATAACAATGTGTTATTAATCGACTCCCAATTAATTTAATTTATACAACAACACTGTTTTCAACACTTCCATGAAAGGAATTACAAAGCTATCTTGACATTTCTATAAATTTACCTTCCTATGCGATTTATTGTGCTCTCTGAGACACGTAGTATTACTGAAACCCTTGGAACATATCTCACATTGATAAGGTTTTATTCCACTATGCGTTTGGACATGTCTTCTGTAACTCCAGTCATCAACAAATCCTTTTCTACAAGTTTCGCAATTGTACGGCCTTAGACTATGAGAATGAATATGCCTAATTAATGATTTTCTATAACTAAAACTCTTTCCACAAGTATTACATTTATATTGTGGTCTTATGTTGCCATGAAATAGAATATGACTTTTAAAGGCCCCTCTATCACTAAAGCACTTACCACAAGTTTCACATTTATATGGTTTTATGCCTGTGTGTGTATTCAGATGTCTGCGTAAACTGGAACGCTGGGTAAATCTTTTGTCACAAGTCTCACACTTGTATAGTTTTATGCCTCTATGAATCTTTACGTGCCTTTGTAAATCAGAACTGTGGAAAAATCTTTTATCACATGTATCACATTTGTATGTCTTTATGCCACGATGAGACAGGACATGAAGTTTAAAGTAGTGTCCATCAGCAAAACACTTACCACAACTTTCACATGTATATGGTTTTATACCCTTGTGAGCATTGAGGTGCCTTCGTAAACTGGAACGCTGAGTAAACCTTTTGTCACAAATTTCACATTTGTATTTGTTTATTTCATCATGAAGAAGAATATGCCCTCTCAGAATTATTTCATAAGAAAATGTTTTCTTACAGGTTTTACATTGGTGACATTTTTTAAGATATTTTCGCTGATGGCCAACAGTAAATGACTTTCCAAGTTTGTATGACTGTGATCTATTATGATTCACAATACGCTGCTTCAACAACAAAATATTCAAAAACTTCTTTGTACAAGACTCAAATTTCTCTGGCTTTCTACATTCATGACCAACAACATGTTTCTCTTTCCTGACTTCATCAATGAAGCCTTTACCACAAGATTCACATTTAGGAAATTTACCAATGTTATGCATCAACAGATGAGTCTTCAGGCTTTCCTTCTTGATAAACCACCTTCGACATGCTGTACATCTGTTTTTCTTTACGTCATTCCTGGTTTGTATAATTGATAACTGACTGGAATTCTTCACGGAAGTATCACACTTCTTAATTTTCATACTGTTTGAAACAATCGCTTTGGAATGTCGACTAAAAGTTCGGATAGATCTTATATAATCAGATGTCGCAGTTTCTGTACTTCCATGAGTTTCTATTTTATATGCTTCCCCATCACTACCAAACTCTTGCTTTACTAAAATTGTATTTTTCGAAGGAATGTTCCAGAAATATCCATCATGTCTTGACAATATTGCAGTATGTGACCTGTAAGTTCAAATATTAACAGTCAAACATCAATCAATGTGGGATTAAAAGATAAACACTACAGAACCAGCTACTCATTTATTTGCAAACAACCCTATTAGCATTAATGAATTGTTTATATCCATAATATAACATTATGATAATGTAGTGATAGCCTAATTAGCTACAAAATTTTGTTAATACAATGGGAAACCATACCAATGAACACAAAAGCACAGGAAAAGAAGATTAATATTTCCAACAGTGCTACATTAGATGTTAAGTTGAGATTAAGTTGATAAACTAAAATGGAGTTGGAAATTAATTGTTCTTTCACACTAGCCATGTGTAGGACACACTATGAAAGGGTAGAGCCAGACTGAAAAATTCAACGCCATAGCTGGGATTTGAACCACGGATCTTCTGGTCTCCGTCCAGCCGCACTAAACCATTGAACTACTATAGCCAACGTGCCATCATGACATTAAATTCTCCAACTGAAAAAATGGAGTTGCTGATGGTTTACTATTTATAATAACATTGTTAACATTAATGGGTTCTAATGTTTTCCACTTTATTTCCAAAAACAAGTAGTTATTACGTTAAGCGAGCCTAGTTAAAACTGTGCCCTTAGGTTCTCCTCTTACAAGGGAGAACCTAAGTTCTCTGCGGCTGTTTCCATTAGGGTAATACCTAGAGCCTAAAGAGCCCCCACCATTACCGGCGGAAGTGAATATGCCATTTAAGCGTGTCAACCCATCTGAGAAGACTACCCATAATTTTGGTAGGTCTGCCAGAAATTTAGCACACTAGCTATTAGCTAATAAGGCTAGTACCGAAAATCCTCGGGAAGTCTCCCAACCCCCACCTGGGTGGCTATTACAGCCAGATGTACCCAATACCAAGTGTCAGGAACTACTCCTGCACCGAGACCAATCAAATTCGAAGAGCTCCACTTCTGGAGGGGCTCAAATGTAAGTAATAAAATACAACTTAGAATTTACAAAGAAATAGTGTAAACCTTCTATTACAATAAGTAGCTTGAATAGTTATAAATAAAAGTGTTGTTAACAGTGAAGCTAATTTCATGTATAAAGACTAAAATTGAATCATACATTTTAAAACATATAACTTCACTCATGTCCTTTTACAAAATCAGGAAAATTTTCGAAACTGTTGCAGTTTCATCAGCTGATTAGCGACTCATCACAGTTGGTTGTTGTCTGGATCTCTTGTAATTGGCTCCCTCTCTCGGAAGATTCTTTACATAAGTTCAGTAGACCACTCACTGATGACACGTCAACATTTAGAATATGTGGAATGTTTTTAATAATAAAAATTTTTTCCCATGTTATAAGTTATAGTTTTGTTGACAATAGTTTTAGTCGTTTGATCTCCTCTCCAATGTGGTCATTATCATTCCAGAAATGAAAAGGAACTGCCAATTTTTCTGTTTGTTTATATTGTTTATATTTTAAATGTAAACAATATAAACAAATAATATAAACAAACAGAAAAATCGGTAGTTCCTTTTCATTTCTGGGATGATAATGACCACATCGGAGAGGAGATCAAACTACTAAAACTATTGTCAACAAAACTTTAACTTACAACATGGGAAAAAATTTTTATTATTAAAAACATTCACATATTCTAAATGTTGATGTTGTCATCAGTGAGTGGTCTACTCAACTATGTAAAGAATCTTCCGAGAGAGGGAGCCAGTTACAAGAGATCCAGACAACCAACTGTGATGAGTCGCTAATCAGCTGATGATGAAACTGCAACAGTTTCGAAAATGTTTCCTGATTTTGTAAATGGACGTGAGTGAAGTTACAAGTTTTTAAAGCTATGACTTAATTTTAGTCTTTATACATAAGTAGCGCCCACCAAGTTATGGGCATGATGTGGATGAATGTTAGTATGCATTTGACCGTTAACTCCTCTGGTTTCTAGTAAGATAAACTTTGAGATATCATAAATC
>JAUKNK010000631.1:0-35409 GCA_030765055.1 Mantis religiosa | reverse complement strand
GCATTTATGTAATTAGACCAAGTGGGATGTTTCAGGTGGTTTCATCTGTGGCCCGTATTCGAGAGATCCGCGTTCGATTCCCGTGACTGACCTACCTGACTCATGGGTTTTTTGAGGTTTTCCCGGGTCGCTAGGTGAATGCTGGGTAGGTTAATTATATCGACCGAATTTCCTGTCCCTCTATTTCACCTCCATCACTTCATATGATCTCTTATCTGGTTGTCTCTTTCAGGATAGAAGTGTCGGCGGGTGTCTCGGCGGTGAATGAAAGGATGATATGATGTGACTGCCTGAAGTCATCCTTGCTCTGAGGGGGGGTAGGGCGGGGGAGGGGGTGACCTCCGGTCTCTGAACCATTCTCGTGACTGTTTCGGGCCACTTTAGTTGGGATGGCGAACGCCGGGGAGTTTCTGGTTATAGTGCACGAGATTTAACTTGGTACTGTTTGCATTATCCTTATCTAGCACGGCTGCTGGGTTTATTTCCTTGAAATGGTCAGTCCCTTTTAGAGCTCTATTGTATTCCCTAATTACCTACTGTGGTATGGGGGTAAGCACAAGCAGATATCAGTGGTGTTGCAAGTGAAGTATCGGTTGTTAACGTGTTGGAAACGTGAAAAATGTTTTTAGAATTTGAGAATCTTGTGATTATTTTAAACATACTGTTGGGAATAGTGCTAATGTCTATGTTAGTTAAAGGAGACGTGGGAAGAAAGGGAAAATGTATAAGATCATATGACAGGGAAATTGTGATCAGTGTCCATAACTTTTTTACAGACGGATGTGAGGCCCTAAAATGCAGAAAGACAAGTATATCTGTGCCGAGCATAATAAAATTAAGATTTGTAAAGAACTGTATGTATATGTATGTTATTGTATGTATGTAGTATATATTGTCGCGAACTCATTATTTACGATAGTGCGCCGCTGAGAGATAACGGACGGATATTGTATCACGGAGATGCAGAGCTTGCATAAGCAGATAAGCATAGCGCGGAGATAAAAGTCATGCAAAAACAGATAAAGTTAGAACATTCAAGTGAAATTTTGATTGAAAACATTCGATTTCTTATTTGTTACAGAATATTCCGAAAATATCTAGTAATATGAGTAGAAGTATTTAAGGAAGCGGCGACTCACCAAAAGAGTGAAAAGATAGTAGTAAACAGTCGGAAACAGTCGTAAACAAGATTTGTTGTAAACAGTGGAAGTTGAGTAAGCTAGTTATTGTCAACGACCTTGGTAGATTGTAATTGTGTATGTGACGTAATGCCGGTACTGTAAGTGCATTTCTACGGAAATAAAGAACATTTGGAATTTCTGCAACTTAGACTTTTAATTCTAGGAACCCACAAAGTCACAGTATGTAGTTAGGTATACCAACACTCCCCATATGGCAACTACCGCCTTGGGATTAACATCGACCCATCACGTGATGACCGGATCCATTTCTCAGGTAGAGGCAACCAGAGAGCGGTGTCCATTCCCTCCAATGACAGGGTGATGGCGATGATGGTGGGGCGAGTGGACCTACAGTTTTTACCATGGACTCCGGACCACGTTGGGCATAGGGAACACTTCAAAATGTGCTTGACAGAGGTGAAGGCGCGGATAGGGTTGACTTCAAATTGACACCCCAGAGCCGGGAATCGAACTCGAACCCTCAGCACGAGAGTCGCGGAGGAAAATTTCTGACAGAACGGCCTTCTGTAATACAACTACCTCCGTATCATTATTCCTTAGTGCTATGCCTTAATGGCATAGATAAAAATTATGTCCCAAAGCACAACATATCATTTAAGCTTAGCAACGTAAAAGTATTTTTGATAGTGTAGTATGAAGTATCCGAACAAATCCGGCAGGGATCTTTTGAACATGTTGAAAAGGTTGAAAAGTTTTATTGGGAGAAAAATGGTTTAATAGATGACATTAGTGATGGCTTCATAACTAATTTAGAATATGATTCAAATTGTGAATATGAGGAACATTTTGAAATTTCTTACAATGAAGAAGAGGAACAGAGACCAAATTTGGAGGACAAAGAAGGATCATCTGGCACTGATGTGTCTGCCCTGCCTGGTTGACCATAAAAGAGGGGTGGGTTAGAAAGGGATATTCAGTACCTATTTCCTTCTCTTTCTAAAAACCAGTGGCCAAGTTAAATCTCGTGCCCTATAGTAATATATCGGGACCCCGCCCTTTGCACTGTGGTGAATCCTTGGGTTAAACGCCCTCTTTCTCCTCTTACCTTATTCTCCCTCCCGGGGGTGACCCACTTATGACATGGGTACGAAAGGCCAGTCTGGTCGAGGTGCCAAAACCCCTTCGAACAATCCAATATAATTAGACAGTTAAAAGCGTTTTCAAACAGTCGCGTATGTATTTATCATTTCACTCGTCGCACTCATGCAATAAACTTACATCATCTTAATTATACTTAGCCCATGCTGTTATAGACACTGAGATCAACACACAACGACGAATCCAGTTATTTTAATGAGTTGAAAGAGTTTATAAAACTAAATTTTTCAAGTCATTTTGTTTTTCAGAAACTTTAACAACTGTGTTACTCGGGCCAGCAACCAGGTGTTTGATGAATTCTCTTGTTTATTAGTTTTTCTAGGGAATAGGTAGACGTAGATTGTGTAACGGAGGGGACATCTAGGACCTCGAACCGCAATCGGATCTATTACAGATACATACACTCCCGAGAGAAGTAGATGAAATGAAGGAACTGCAGGAGACGTTTGAGCTACAGTAACGGGCAACGGAATCGGCAGAGACAAGCAGAGTTCCCTGTTTACTGCTTTATTACCCAACTGGTAGTAAAGGTGGCGATCTGTCTAAACCGTCGGAGGGGTCCTCAGAGGCGAACGGGAGAAACCTCGACTCCACAATGGCGCCTCAGATCGCCATTCTCTGGCACAAGCTTCTACACGCTATCGACACACATCCTCAGAGTCGTCCTGATGTGTGAAGGGCGGAAAAGAAATGGGAAGAAACGGGAGGATAGAGAGTCGTGGTAGAAGAAGCCGGCCAGAAAAAAAAAACATGAAAAAGCTCATGAGCGATCACCAAGAATTTAACCAGGAACCTCCACATTGCGAGTCTCCGTGTTACCGCAGATCTATCAGGCCTTCGTAGCGGGTACTGTAATTCCCGACAGGAAAGCATAATATTAATGCCGCTCGAACTACTAGTCCACATTTGAATTTGGTCTAGACAAGGTAGATTTACCTGTTTTGTTATTCTTATTATTCCTTAGGTTCATACTTGTATGTCCCTGTCGTTTTGTTGCTCCATAATAATTTGTACTGAAGGAAATTATTCGACGAAGTTCTGGCCTGTTGAGGTAAAGCAAGCAAGCAAGCAAGCAATTGCGTTCAGGTATTATAACTTAAGTTAAATGAGAAGTAGTTTACACATATTTTCACATTTAATATGCATTCAAATAATGGGAGACCAAGAAACATTTTCTTAAAAATGAAATAGTTTTCTAGTACCATCTGTATAAGCAGTCACAAGAGTGCCACCTCAGCTAAATACCTGGTGTCCTCCTTGGTTTTTCATCCCCACGTCAGGACCAAGGCCTTGGACTTGCTATACTTTTGCAGTTGTACCCAGTCCTTAAATCCAACTTGCTTACATACCTAAAGCTGCACAGATATTGGACAACCATAACGTCCTTATAGCAAAAATATAAATCATGAATTATTAATAAATCCATATATGTTTTAAAGGTGCACATTCTTTAAATTCATTTTATTCGTATCGCAATTTTACCAGAATATCTTATGATTTAAATGATGTCCTTATATATATATATATATATATATATATATATATATATATATGTCTGAAATTTTCTGGGCTAGTACCTCTGCCATAGCTATAACCCTGCCCCGTAATTTACACTATGGTTATTTTGGTATATGATCCAATACAGCCATAACGCAGCAATATAGTATTCCAAAGAGAAACTCGATATATAGGTTCCACCGAAAACACATAATTTAGACTTCCAGCACCCCCCTCCAAATGTTTTAGGAAATGCTTTGTGTATATATGTCACTGTCTGTCTGTCTGTGATTGCGTCTGATTGTCAATAGCATATTTAAAATCAAACAGTTTTGTTTGTATGTTCAGTGTTCCAGGGATAGCAGAAAAAGGCTTTCAGAAGAATCTCCCTCCCAAACTATCCACTACATGGAAAATATTTCAAATTCTTTAATTTTATTAAAAGAGTTTCTGACGAATTATATGAGAAATCCATTTATATGGGTTGCTCAATATTCGGGTTAAAATAGACCAGAGACAATGTCGCCGATCGCATTGTTGGTTCGTGCCGCGGCCACAAGCCAGTGCCGGTTACGCGTGGGCAGGAAAGAGAGAGTGATGCGTACGCTAGACGCTTGCAGAAAGACAGAGAGAAAAAAGAGAGAAAAAGTGACAGAGATATTCTGATATTTGTCGCTGCCATCCTGATTGCTACCGAGCGATCCACTGAGTTCTAGAACGATGAGTGGAGGTATAAAAGCGCTGAGTCTATCACAACAAATCAATTGTTAATCAGTTACTATTATGTGTTTCAAATGGGAAGAGTTCTGGAGTCCAGCTAATCAGATGCCGTATCACACTCAGCGTTGCCAGCTTGTTACCCCACTCCTTTTATATTTCCCTCTCTCTCTCGCACACTCATACAACATGCAGGATTGCTTAGTGCTAGATATAAGGGTAAGCGAATTATATTTTACAAACTTTTACAATGATGCAGTTGCCAAAATCAAAATCGGAAAAAGCATTTTCGGAAATTATATATATATTTTTAAATGCTATACATACAATTATAGTTTATGAATTACCCGCCTTTCTAATCCAAATGCGGGACACACTTGTTTTACCTACACCACACGTTTCAGCAGTAAGTCGTTGAGCATTTTTGAAATCGATCTGATTTCTATATTCCTCATTGCCCAATTTTTTGAAGAACGTGTACACCTTAAAAACAATACTTCGAGCCTGACTTCACAATAATTGTCTTTTTGACTCGCCACTAAATTCACCGCAAGAAGCCATTGCACTATTTAACTCTTACTCTACTGTTGTGTAAAGAACAACTGAATGATATTGATCTGTATTCTCCAGAGTAAATAAACATTTCTTATCCAGCAATCATTCATAAACATAAGCAAACAGCATTCCACAGGCTAACAGGAAATGAAGTGTTTGCTCTTTCTCAAATTTAACACCTTGAATTATTTACAGTAATTCTTTTATCACGTCATGAAGTAGTTTAAATTTCAGTTCTGAGTAATGAAAAGTATATGTACATACACACCAACCACTTTGAACTCTCTAAAGTAAATAGACATTACGAACCATTCATAAACAAAGATATAATGTGACAAGACACGTTCTGCCAGGGCAGCAGGAAATTTATTGTTTCCTCTCGCTCGAATTGGCTTATTCAAAGTAATTCTTTTATCACGTCATATCAAACATTTACGTTTCAGTGCTGAGTAATTACAAATATACGTACACGCATACATGCCAGCCAATAATGATATTCATACAGTGCTTACGTCGCGATTTATTGTTATAATACAGGTAATAGTGCTTTATTTATTTGTATTAGAAAAACTATTTTAGCTAAAATTATGGGGTTTTCATTGGTTATGTTAGATACATTACTCTCTACCTTCCACTAGGATCTGTTTTGGCAAAATCTGAAGTTTTGTCTTAGCGCGAATAGTAGTTCATACAGATTGATTAGGTTGGCGTTCCTCACACATCACTTAGCGGGAATGCAATACGACAACACCGCAGGTTGCTCGCCTAGTAGCGCTCAAGGACAAACACCTTTCCATTTGAAACACATACTAGTTGAGGACTGTTAATTGTGTGCGTGCAGCTAGTAGTGATTTGAAGTGTACCGCAAGTGAGTTATTTCGTTTGTTTACGTGCAGTGAAGCAACGAGAGACTGCATTTGGGTATGACACGTCATTTTTAAAGCCTGTAAGGGGTGTACAAACGCCTTTCTATTGAAATAAAGAGCATTTTAAATTTAATCAAACAAGACTTTTAATTCTACGAAGCCACAAGGTCATAATAACTACTTCACTGCATTATTACGGCATCGTTCTAATTTGTTTCAATATTTATAAGTAATTTGATACTAAATTTTGGAATTGGTAGCTATTTTCATTTACATAAAGCTACACCTTTCTGCGTACCTTATTTCTGCCAAAGACAACCTTGATAATGATTACTACATAATGATAATAACATTAATAATAACAATTCATTTTCCTTTTATTGTGTTAAAATCTTTCTGTGAACAATTTTCTCACCAAGGACAAATAATTACTAGCAATAGCATTCCTCTTTCTTCTAAAAACATAAATGTGCCAACTTTTACTTACACTGGATATTGTATAACTTTTACTCAATAATGTGCAACATTATGCTGTAAGTAACATTTGCTGGGCGACCTACCACAGAATGAGAAGATTTGGCTTTCTACTTTACACACTGTTCTGATGTTATTAACTGCATGCACCTCAAAATTGTACAATATCTCATATTTTATTTAATAAGTTACTGTGCATACCTGGACTCAGTGAGTGAACAAAAAGCTTTAACGAAATCCTATAATTAATGTGGCACATATGACCTTAATATGAGTGAATAACTTCCGACTGCAGCATAAATAATTGTTGATAGTTGTACTCTTGTATCGCGTCTCCAGATTTGATTTCTTACTGCTTGATTGGCGGATTTTAGTCGCCGGAATAAGCATAATTAATAAAATATATTAGAGTATATAATTAGATTAAAATGAGTCACTATGGTAGGTGAGTGAAGAAACAATGTAATGTGAAATGTCAGCTAAATCAGCCTCTTTCCAATTTGTTTTCCTTTCTTTATCACTTATGGCTTTAAGAATCGGGGTTTGAGGAGCAGAAACTCTGGATTAGCTAGAGTACCCTAAATGGGTGATCAGTTTGATATCTGGTATGAGAATGAGATAAGTAGATGACAGTATGAGGGCGACATGAATGAAAGATAATGTGATAATGGAGCGATTGGTGAAATGATGGCGGGGGAAACCGGAGATCCAAGAGAAAACTCGTCCCTGCTCCCGTACTGTCCACCAAAAATCCTATTTGTGGTCGCCTGGGATCGAGCACAGACCACCTTGTTGAGAGTGAAGCAGTCTAACCGCTAGGCCACGGTCGTTCCAAATCATTTCACGTTAATAGCAGTTATCGTTCGTTGTTACTGCATACTGTTACCCAATCGTCGAACTTACAATCAGCTAGCAGGAAGAGCTGGCCAATAGAGGGGGACATACGGCATCTAGGCCACGCCTACGCTAATGCGTAGCGCTAATGACCTAACGAGTAGAAGCAGGGTGTGGGGAGAAATAACCAGAGCCCAAGGGGTTTCCCCTCCTCCTGTCTTCCCCGTGGAAAGAACGTGAAATCTCTTGTATATCTTACCTTTCCACTGTAGCGAATTTTCTAGAACCGGTTAGCCACGTATAAATAGAAGCACGGTGCGCCAGGTCAGTCAGTTTTTAGAGTCGGTTGTAGAGTTCTGAGTCAGAGTTTACGGCAAGGTGCCAAGTAGTGTGGACCTGCGAACTGGTGGATCGTAATTGCTTCTGTTACGTAATTGTGTGCGGTACGTAATTCTGCTGTGAATTGCAAGTGTACAAAGACTAACTCGGAGGAAATAAAGAACATTTTGAGTTTGTGCAACTGGGCTTTTAATTTCATGAACCCACAAAGTCACAATACTGTGCGCCAGCATAGGTTGTGGATATAGAATATGCCGATAGCCCTCCCGCATTTGTCATTTAAAGGTCTGAGAGAGAGAAGAAATTTTCTTGGACAGTTCTGGTGGGTTTTCAACTGCGGACCACCCAGTCATATAAATTGCAGGACAGGAGTATCTGTTTCTCCCCTAATGTTGTGCATATATTCATTCAGATAATAAGAACAGATGCAATGAAGCATTTATTTATTTACAAGATGTGCAATCAAGGTTGAGGGCCAAAAAGTTAGAATGTAGCACTATATAGTACTTCGTTCTTGTATGGCGTAAAGTGAAACGTAAACTAACAATTATGTGTGGAATTGAAAGATGAAAATTGAAACTTTTCACTGAAAAGCATTTAACAGATATCGCTAAGAATAGAGAGTGTCGAGATAATGATGCCATGATTATTGCACAGTCCAGAACACCAAATACAGGAAGATACTTGACACGGAGAAATATCTCCCGAATTCCGAGCTAAATCTATGTAGTGGCTAGCAGAACGGCCGTTGCTAGAAGGTTGGGGCGTGTTGGGAAAATAGCTGAAAACTAAATTAACTCCTTGGCACCTGCGGGAGTTTCATATTGAAGTTGAAATGTCATGGCTAGCTCTTGGGTGGGTACAGTCATCAGCCTCTGCTTCTCTAGGGACAAAGCGGGATATTAAAATGAAGCAACGGAAACAAAAGCAGGAGCGGAAAGAGAAGCTGTCACAGAACACTAAGAGATGTAACGGCGGAAGGATCACTCTTCCGTTTTGACGGGAAATGAGCACCAGCCTCCCCTTGGAGAATATAATCGTTCAACACTCACGTCGTTCTGCGGTATGGAGTCACTTAGAACAGATATCTTCCTATGGTGTGTTTTATTTGTCTCGTAAGGAAACTACCATGTTACCTTTACCCAAGAAATTCTGTTTTTTATTTAAAGATATATACTGGTACACTTGAAGATGTTATACAGAGTGCTTCAAAAGCTTCCTGAAAAACTTAAGGAACAGAAAGAGTAGACTGAATAGATTAACCCACGTTCCCAAACACGATCCCAAGTCAGTAATAATGATACTCTGTTAAGCCGTAATACACTTTCTTATGCACAGGTTTCAGTGTAGTATGTTACAAAAAATGTTCAAACACACCACTAGCACACTAAATACAGGTGTTGTACCATCGAATAAAGATTTTACGCACTCGGTAAACTACCCCAGATATGTGCAAAAGTTCGCTAGATGCCACACCTCTTCTGGCTACTAGAGTTTCTGCACCATCCATTAGTGTCTGGTACACCACAGCTTTGATGTGACCATAAAAGATATAATCAAGTGGCATTTAAGTCCGGCGAGCCGGCTGGCCATGCAAGTGGCCCTCTTCTGATTCAACGTACAAGATATTTGCAATGTAGTGGTACTCCATCCAGTTGCATCCATGCTTGCTGGCTTAACGTCACTTGATTATTTCTTTTAGGGGATATCAAATATGTGGTGTATCAGACACCAATGGGCGATCCAGAAACACTAGTAGCCAGAGTAGTTGTGGCATCTGGCGAACTTTTGCATATGCCTGGGATACCTGAGCGAATGTGCCAAAGCTTTATTCGATGGGTGCTATGCTTGTATTCAGTGAATGTTTGAACAATTTTTTTAGCTATTACATTGAACCATGTGCATAGTAAAACATTACGGCTAAGGAGAATATATTTGGTACTGACTCAGGATGGTGTTTGGGAACATGGGTTAATCTATTCAGCCTACCCTTTCTGTTCCTTAAGTTTTTCAGTAACCCTTTGAACCACTCTGTATAATCGCTACACCACCGAAACATACTGCATAGGTATATATTACGAGGTATAAAATATATTCCTAAATTACTCAACGAGAAGTGTTTAAGAAGGCTATATCGCATCGCTTCTTTCCGCTCTTGTCTGCCCCATGAGCAACTAATGTGGGTGCAGGTTGTCACCGAAGTAGTAAAAGCTGCGAAGAACATACATTTTACGCCTCCGTTTCATATGGTACGTAATGATTCATTCATTCCCCCTCCCCAAATCATTCTAACAGCAGCAATGACTATGCCAAATTCTGGCTGAGCTTCTGCGTCCAATACGCTCTCGTCGGAATGGGCACTTAATCGTTCGAGTATTCGCTCGTTCGTCAGCTCACATCATTGTGTTATGTGTTTTGCTTCAGAGTGTTAAAGAGAAATGCGCTGCGATGGCCTATGCCTGCTGCGTTTACGACATTCTTTCTACTTACTTTTAGGTTCAATCTTCTTTTACCACTCTACGATGTATAAATTCGAGTGTCACAATTTGTTCTGCTATTACCTCTAAGTGATTATATGTGTGTATGTATGTGTTGAGGCGGTCCGGCCCGTAGCGAACCACGTCGAGCTGTCCCTTGTGCTCAACGCCTCACAATTAAGGATTGGTGGCGTGAGGATGTTAAGGAAAGGGAGATTGTAATCGGTTCGAGGTGACTTGTAGCTCCCGCATAAGAACTCTCATCTGTAATTCAGGAGTGGGTGCGTCCTGACTGGTTGTGGGTTGAATGATGACACCTCGAATCTGGTAGACAGAAGTTTATTGTTATCCTTAGGCTCCTTTGCTCGCCACCGTAAACTCGTCGTCAGTGTGGTTGCTGTGTTTAGCGTCACTGTCAATATTGTGATGTGAAGCACGGAGGCAGCAGCACTGCGTAGTCGAATTGGATATATTTATCGTCTTCCCTATATATTACTCTTTGCGCTAACTCTCACTGGAGAGATTGTTAGATATTGCACTTTGTCTCTGTGCATGGCGCGGTAGTGTACTTGTTAGGCGGCGCCGAATACGAGTCCGTCTCACGTAGAACTCAGGACCGAAGTGCTCTTACTAGCAAAACCTACTTTCCGCCATCACTTTGAATTACCCCCACTCTAGGTACTTCTCGGAGTTTGCAAAATTACATGAACAAATATCAATTTTCTATTGGCTGGCAACTATCCCCACTTGAGATCAGTGTTCAGAATTTCCAGTTTCGGACCTGATATCAGAAACGCTTTCTCTAACGGTCCGCATGCAGAAATTTAAGCGGGAGCATGCGTTCTACGCGTCGGTCAAAATCTTATAGCCTGTTGTCAGAAGCACGCATGGGATTTTAACAACGGGTTGGTTTCCGACTGAGAGGTGCCTTGAGGGAAAAACAAACAATAGAGTAGGGTTGTTTGTTTACAGGGATTGCAAAGGGAGTTCACTGAACTTCGCAGAGTGGCCTTGTCACTATGGCGGTCTCCGGAGTATATGCTAGCATTCTGGCATATATCTATTCTGATATTTATTTATATTTATAAATCTACCATTTATTTCTATTTATTCGTTTGTGTCAACGTGTTTCTGGTATCAGGTTATATGTCGTCTCAGTGTTCCTAGGTGACAGGGGCTGCGTCAGTGTGTGTGTGTGTGTATTTGTGTGTGTGTGTGTGTGTGTGTGTGTGTGTGTGTGTGTGTGTGTGTGTGTGTAAGTCCTCATGCAACTTCATTAAAAATGTATATGAGAGTAAATAAAAACAATTTGATATATGAAACATTTCTTATATAAACTATACAAATTATTTAGCGTATAATAGGTACATTAAACTATGATTATTTGTTGACTCAAGATATTGTGCAATTCTCAATGAAGTAAATTATGATACCACCAATGTTTAGCACAAGCTAAAGTTAATAAATTCAAAATTTGTTAATTTTCATTAATGCTTCAAAATTAAATGCAAATGTATATTACATACCAAAGTAAAACGTTTCCTGTATTTAAACGTGTCTTTCTTAAGCAAAATATAAATTAATAAACCTGATAATAAACTCGGTGATGATAAATATTCCCAATGTTTCCTAAGATGATATCTTTAAGACATTAAAACTACCTAAAATGGACTCCTTATTGCCGGAAACCTGGAAAAACAGAAATTAAATGACGTAGTGAAGCTCTTTCCTATGTAAAATTATGCTCTAAGCCGGAAAATGCCTAACGCGAAAATGGAAATACGAGACTTTTTGGGAACGGTTTGGGTAAAAAAAATGGTTAAAACGGATTCCTTTATACGTAATGGGTTACAACGTACGTATTTTAAAAAGTGCCATGATTTGGGGGGGGGGCGACTGCACTTACACATAAGTTCTATGAAGCATGCAGCCAAACTGTAATCCTTCTAGGAAAAGGGGAAACAAATCATTAGCTCTCTCAACTCTCTTGCAGCCCACGTCGTAAGGGTACAACAGACTGTTTGGCAGTGTGTTCATTCTCAGTTAATTCATTACAAGTGATCAAGTGCGAGTGGAATAAAACTATGAACTTCGATGATTTGTAAAAACATAGTTTGTATGTACGCAAATTCTGTAGAATGAGTTCTAAACATAGGATATCCCTGGAGGGGAAAAAATGTAATTGAAGAGCACGAAAAGAGCAGCAAACTCCAGCTAAGGAATTAACTGCGTTGATTAAAGTGGGGAAAAGTCAGATTCCTGAGATTTTCAAAAACAAAACAACAATTAAAGACATGTGTGTAAAAAAGCAGCAGCGTATGTGAAACGCATCACAAAATCTACAGAGTATGACGAGATAAATCGTGCTGTGTTCGAGTGATTTTGTTAGTGCGCACGCTGATGGAGTTCCCATTTCTGGACAAATGATTCAAACTGAAGCTTTATAAATAAGAAATTTAGTCAACGCCAATTTCAGAGCTTCCAATGGATGCCTCGAGAATTTCAAATATCGCCATAACATTGCTTTGAATGTTGTTTGTGGTGAAGCAAATGATATTAATATGCAGACAATTGCAGTGAAAATTGAAAACAGACAGAGAAACCAGGCGAAAAACTAGAATTATTGTACTAAGTTGAAAATATAATATATATCAGCCTATTATTATTTACACTTCATTTTACTTTATTCCTTCATCGTAAACCTGCGAGACTGTTTCATAATTTCTTTTATGTTCAAGCGCACCCGCCTGTAAGACGGAAACCTGTGTAAACGGAAAATAAAGGCCTGAAAAATCACGTTCCGGTTTTAAAGAGGTTTCACTGGATTACAAATATAAAATTGGAACAGCTTTCTTAGGTACATGTACATCTAAGAACACATAATTTATTGCTATTGCTAGTAGTAGTAGAAGTAGTAGTAGTAGTAGTAGTAGTAGTAGTAGTAGTAGTAGTAGTAGTAGTAGTAGTAGTAGTAGTAGTAGTAGTAGTAGTAGTAGTAGTAGTAGTAGTAGTAGTAGTAGTAGTAGTAGTAGTAGTAGTAGTAGTAGTAGTAGTAGTAGTAGTAGTAGTAGTAGTAGTAGTAGTAGTAGTAGTAGTAGTAGTAGTAGTAGTAGTAGTAGTAGTAGTAGTAGTAGTAGTAGTAGTAGTAGTAGTTTTTTATAGTAAGGGGAAAATCCTCTTGGACACCACTATGAGTGGTGAGTTGGATTTCTACCAACTAAAAAACCCTTACTCTCTCAGCAGACCATACTGGAACTGCAATTATTGCATCTCTTCAGTATGGCAGCTATAATTTAGGTTACCTTCTCACTTGTACAATATGCAGTAGATCAATCTGCGAAGGGGAAGTAGAATTACTTAGGGTATCATCCTTTCGGCTGGCTCGTTAGTGGTCATGATAGCTCTGGCAAATTGTTGCACGATATCCCAGGATTGTTTGCTCTGCATCATGGTGGTGCTTAGACTCTCAGGTGTCAGCACTGCATCTAGTTTGCCATACGCCTCCCTTCGCAGGCTTTCCCATCGCGAACATATAAAAAATTTATGTTCAGCAGAATCCTCGGAGGTACAATAGTCGCAGGTGGTGGAATCACTTTTGCCCGTGCGCAAGGCGTAATTCGTGAATCGTCGTTGCCCTGTTAGAATCTGCGTAAGGAAATAATCCAAGTTTCTATGTTTGCAGCGCAAGCATGGACGCACGTCTAGTATCAAACGTTTAATTGACCTACTTTGCTGGTTTCTATCCATCATACTTGCCATTGCGCAATCAGGTGGTCTCTCATCATGTTTTTAACGTCAAGAAATTGACAGGTACTGTCCTCCACAGGAGAGAGAGTCTACGACGGTTCAGACGCAGGAGGATTGGCGAAGATTTTCACACCCTCCCTGGATAGGTTTATGACACCCCATGTCAGTTCAGTTACAGACCATTCAAAAACATTCTGACGGCTTCTACTTCTGTGAATGAATCTTCTCGATTTTAGCATACAGAGTGAATAGGGCGCATGTTTTTAAGGGTCTGCTCCTTGTGTAACAGAGGTTCCTTACCACACACATTTGCTGTCCTTGTCCCACAGCATATTCCTTACAGGGACAATCTTTGCGTTGCTACACTATAGTCGTGTCACTAAGTACCCGACGTTCCTTGACCAGCAGGTCCATTGTGAGGCTCCACTCACAACCTGTAATGCCGTATTGGAAACAGTTCTATAGTCACAAATCGAGAGCAGGAGCACTTTTCTTTGCACACGTTACACCATTGTGGCGTATTTCTTCCTGTTGAGGGCAGTTTGCCAGATGGGTGCGGCATAGAGCAGAATAGAATATACTACACCGCACAACATTTGGCGCTTCATGGACCGCGGACCACAGATATTTGGCATAAGTCGGGCAAGTTGGGATGCCTTTTCTTCCGCTTTTTTGGTCACAGTTTTAATGTGTTCACCAAAGGTGAAGTGTTTATCCAGCATGACTCCCAAGTATGTGATAGCCTTTTGTGGTACTATCAGTGTTTGCCTTAGCATAAAGGAAATGTGTGCACGCTGCCTATGACCCTTCAGAATGACTGCTTCAGTTTTCTGTGGTGCTAACTCGAGCCGGTGATAGGTCTTCCACCTATCAATACGTCACAGGGATTCATTAGTGCGATATATTAAATCCTGGTCGTCCTTCGCACCAACAAGTAGTGCTAAGTCGTCCGCAAAGGCAACTTGGTGTACACCTACAGGAAGCTGCTACCTGAGAACCCCATCATACAGGTTGTTCCACAAAATAAGCCCAAGAATGGAACCCTGAGGCACACCGGTCGTAATAAGAAGCTTATGCTTATCAAGGAGTGTCGTCCTGGCATGGAAATAAGACGTCAATATATTTAATAGGTATGACGATATGTTTCTGTGTCAAAGACACTAGAGGATAAGGCTCCATGAGGCGGTATTAAACACATTGCATACATCTAAGGTGAGTAAGGTGACCTATTTGCCTCTCAAGTCGTCTGTAATTCTGGCTCCAGCAGCTAACACCAACTTCCGGAACACAGGGAATTTCATTTGATCAAATCTATGGCCTTCTTTCTTGCATTTAAGGCAGAACGGAGAGTTCGTACAATCCTTCGCCTGATGGCCTTTCTAGCCACAGTTCAGGCAATAGTATTGCCGGTTAGCTGCTTCCTTGCACTGGTACGATCAGTGACCTAAATCAAAGCACCTATAGCATCTGGGTATCGTAACCCGTTCCCTCGCATGACAGTCTGTCCAACCTATCTGTATTCTACGTTTCTGTAGTAGCTGTCTAGAGTACTCCATAGGTACAGCAATAGAAGCATTGAGATTCCCAAATCGGCCAGGCCGCAGAGAACTAACAAGTATTTCAGAGGCCTGCATGCTTAGTTTCGTAGCAATGGCTGCTTGCAAAGTTGCCTCGTTAGCTGCCGGGTCAACGCCATAGAGCAGAGTAGTGGCCTCTTTCCATCTCATACTCACGCCCAGCTCTTTAAGGTTGCTCTGTATCTATTGTTTTAAGGCGGTAGCTTTACCTTCTCCTTCCACTGTAAGAACGAAGTCTTCCTTATCAGTTTTCTTAATAGTCTTTATTTTTAACCCAAGTTTGTCGATGTCAACTCCTTGCTTCACAGTCTTTAAAACATCTACAAAGGATTTGCCATGCCATTTGATGTTCAACGTTCCCTGAGGTACTGCCATTTTATTTGGGAGTGACTACTGGCGATCTGGATCGACGACACTCGGCGTCCTCTGCTCGTAAAGAGGGAACATATATCCAAATTCCAAAGCACTGTTCCGGAACAACCACTCAAGGAGTTTCCTGGTATACACTCTGTCCAGGCCATTAGCCGTTGGAAACGAGATACCTGTTCTTCCACGATTTTACTCTGTCACACACATTAGCTCTCCTTGTCGCATTGTGTAAGGGTAGCACATTCCTGTCAGAGACCTTCTTTGTGTTGGCGAACATTAAAAGTAATCGGCAGGGAAACGTTATTACGCCGTGCAAACTACCTGCCCATTGACGCCGAATATCCATTATAAGCCTGCTCACCACGCCATCAAAGTGTGTTTTGCACCAAATTAGAGGAAATATAACCAGAAACAAAATGGTACTAACTTAAATTGTTGAAAATAAGAATCTCCCCCCCCCCTATTTTCCTTTTATTTGACATTTGACCTTATAAATGCATGCCTGCCTCTCACTGGAAGTGTAAAACTATTGTAAATAATTGTTTTCTTTACTGTGTCCTTCAAATATTTTTGTAATATTCATTCAAAAGCTGCATGAGAAAGGTGCCAGCAGTCATAATTGAACAAGGGCCATAAAAATGAAATTAATATGCTGAACAATGCATAAATAGAAGGAAAACCATTATGTTACTTTAAAGCCCATTGTTTCCTTACATATGTGCTATCACACATATGTAGGCTACAAAGTGCCATTATTTCAAGTACAACGGCCTTAAGCCCAAGAATTAAAGATAATGTTAGTGTAATTAATATTAAAAAGCAATTATAAAAACATATGGAGAAATGACGCTGCAAGGAGAAATAAAATGCCAATCTCATCTTTTATCATATCTCTTACCACGTAACATCTTATAGCTCTATTTTTATCTCTAAACATTTAACATTTATTAGCAGTTTTATTATAATGTTCTTAACAGAGTTTATGTATGAAGAGACCATTATCCTTTGGCTTAGTTTCAGGACTACTGAGTTGCACGAGCACACGAGGTGGGTACCTCTCTGTCAAAGGGAAAGTAACATGTTCACAGATGTGAGATGACAATTTACAATTAACGTCAAAAAGGTGCAAGCACGAGGAATAATACGAAGTAGTAATTATGCGAATTCAAATGCTCAGAGTAAATAGAAGGAAGAGAGAAGACACCACAATGTCTGTACAAGTGCGTATCATGAAAATTTGGCCGTAAGGCACTCAAGGATATTCAGTTTGTATAAAGCATATGTAAATTGTGTCAGATCTTAAGTAAATACTATCTGCTCTTTATGGTAATACATTGTGCAATTAACAGTCCTAAGACACAAGACAAAGGCGGCGAGGAAGAGATAAAAGTTATCATTTAGATTATAGATTGATGCAAAATTTACAGTGGATTTTAAAGCAAAAGAATAATAGTCTACTCATGTTAAAAGTTAATATTTCATCTTAAAAGAATTTGAGATAATAATGCTTTCCTTAGCAAATATAAATTACAGAAAAAGGAAACTATATTAAAAATAGTAATCCTGAAGCAAACTGAAACAGGAAAAGCCTTAAAAATAATAAACAGAAATACGGGATGTGTCAGAAATACTTTTACAAACTTCCTTACACCAAAAGAATGAAAAAGTTAATATAAGGATATGTCCTATAACCCTTTGTTTCATCGTTGTTTATGTCTTAATGAAAGTTTGTATTCAACGACCTTTGGGTTCAATGTCACAACTTCATTTCTCTATGCATTTATCCTACACACGGTAGATGGCGAAGCATTACCATTACGTTTATCGTCAGCCTTCAACATTTCATATGTGTACATGTAGTGAGTTAACTGCACATGTTTCGTTCAGCTATGGCTGAATATTCACTTCATGAACAGGCAGACACGATTTTATGTGCGGTCGCGCGAATGGTAATGGACGTGAGGCATGATTCTATCTCATAATTTCCAAACCGAAGAAAACCAAGTCATCCAACTTTTGTCGCTGTTTATCGTAACCTTGCTGATATAGGAACCGTTATTGATCGAGGAAGACCAAGAGTTGTTCGTACCCCGGAACGGGAAGAACAAAAGTTACAGAATCGATGATGATGCAGGTATCAGTAAAGACAATTGGGTGTGGCATCTGATACATCTCACTGTACAGCAAGGAGGGTACTTCACGATCAGCTCAAACTCAACGTGACCAATCCATAGCTTCTCTCGTTAGCCTTGTTTACAGACAAGACAACGTTTAGAATAGATGGCATTCCTGATCTCCACAATGTACACGTATGGGCAGGTCGTAATCCTCATGCCTTACTTCAGGCTAGACGTTAGCAACAGTTTAGTCTGAATGTGTGTACTGGAATGGTAGGCGACCCTCTGATAGGTCCATATGTTCTAGCAGTACGTCTTATATTTGCTTTCTACAGAGATTTTATCGAGACTTATTTCACGAAGAAGTGCCAATGAAAATAAGTCAAAAATGTGGTTTGTGCATGATGCGGCTCCAGCGCATTTTACTCGCATTGTTCGAGATACACTGACTGGTATTTACCATGACCGATGGATAGACAGAGGAGAGCTGGTTCCATGGCCTGCACGTTCTCCAGACCTAAATCCTTTGTATTTATATCTCTTGGGACACCTTAAACTATTGGTTTATGCAGCAGCCATCCCGGATGAAGAAAGTCTTCATCAATTGTCATGGAAGCCTGTAAAACCATTCGACACCATTCCGCAGTTTTTGAAAGGGTGCAACAGTCCATGATTCAACGAGTGCAGATATGCTTAGAAGCAAGTGAAGGACATTTTGAGCATTTATTGTTGGTTTTGTGCGTTATAGGTGTATCACTGTGTTGTACAGCTCCTATCGAGAAAACAGAGAATTATGGGACATACGTTCATATGAACTTTTTCCCTTTTTTGGTGTAAGTAACGCATACTTCAATATTGTGAAAGTATTTATGGTACATTTGTATAATGAAGACATAATAACTTAAGCTAATAAACAAAAGGAGCGCTAAAGCAAATAAAAGTGATACATATGTTGTTTGAGAATTCAACCAATTAACTTGAAGAGATTATAGATAGGTGTTGGAACAATTTGAGAGAACACTTATGGTTTCATTGTGCATGATTTTGTGCAATAAGCTAAAGTACAGTTCAGCCAGTACACCACTGATACCATTTCAATGGTATAGGCACGCATTTGCTACACTGCCTCCTTGCGTTTCAATCTATTTTATCTCATTCTTGAAATTGCTAATTTTGAAAAATATGGACTACCGCACTGCTCCATTTGTTACTACCGCTGCTGTTAAATGTAATCAAGTAAATCAAATAAATTGAGTTTTGAAAAGTATTATTCTAAACATAAAAAAAATCCCTTTTGCAGGTTACAAATGGTGTTGTCATGATCTGGGACTAATACACAGTTGTGCTTAAGAATTGAGAGAATACGTATGATTAGTGTGCAACGAAAATCACATTCACATCCCTGCTTAGGTTTTACTTACTCACGCCAAGGAATACCAAAAAACACTTCAGATATATGTGGGTTAACAACTTACAGTCGGCACTATCATTTGTGAGCTCTGATTTTCTTAAATATTTTCCTTTTTGGAAGCATCAGTTTATCACAAAATAGTACATTTGCAGAAGGTCAAATGCAACTATGAAAACACGTTAGTACTACGTGCTTGGCAGGATAAGTCACATGATAAGCTTTTTGGCTATAGTAAAATGGTGCTGTGTTCGATTCCCTTGGTGCAGTAACCTCTGTTTTTATTCTTCCGTTAAAGATGAGAGATAGATAATTTTTAACTTTAATTTGTAATTAAAAGGTGATTTTAATTTGTGAATTACCTAGAGAAAAACATTCGGTTTCAGCATATTTAAGTTCTATCTGCACATAGATTTCTCACACAATTATTATAATTATTTATTCCTCAGGAATATGTACTTTATTTTGTTGTTGTTGCTGTTTTCAAATGCTAGGCTTTGGCATTGAAGCCAGTAGCTCTCTTGCTCTCCAATATTTCTGTGTAGTGTGTCTGGCAGGTAGGGCTTCACAGGTTAAAAGATGTTCTTCAGTCATTTCCTCTTCTTTGTTGTACATAGGAAAATTTGGAATTGTATAAATTCCTATTCTGTGTAAGTGTTTGGCCAAATAATCATGTTCCGTAAGTAATCTAAATTTTTCTACTGCAGCTTTACGTAGGATTTCTGGAATAATTTCTGGATTCTTAATTAAAATGTTACATTTTTTATCTTTGGCTTTGTTAGTTATTGATTGTTTTTGTTCGTCTTTATATTTGTTTTTGATTAATCTTTTTTGGGTGTAAAGGGTAAGTTTTTACTTTTGTTCTGAATTAAATTTGCACCTTTTTGGCAAGAAAATCAGCTGATTCATTTCCAGCAATTCCACAATGTGCTGATATCCACTGGAATATAATTCTTTTCCGTATTTTTTGAAGTTGTTGGATCATTTTGTGACATTATTTAATTTGGATTGACCTCATTTTATATGAACTTATTGCACAAAGTGCTGCTTTAGAATCAGAAAGTATGACAGCATTTTTGAATTTATCTATTGTGTATAGAAGGTGTTGGAGTGAAATATGAATAGCCGTTACTTCTGCCGTTATTCCTGCTCCTGAGTTGTTGTCCAAGTTAGATCCATCTGTGTAGACATGTAACTATTCTTCAGGTGGGTATCTATTGTTCACAGTTTCTAATGCTAGTGCTTTTAATACAGGTTTGGAAGTTTCAGATTTTGTAACTATTTGTTCTAAATCTAATTGAATATCAATTGGTTCAAAAGTCAGTGGGTTTTCTTTTATTAAAATGTTCTCTTTAGACTTAGGAAGATTAAGATCTGTTTTTAATTCCGTAACTTTGTGTAGGATTTTTTTTTCATATTTTTTCCGTAACTTTGTTCTCATTCTGTTTTAGACTTTATTTTGCTTGCATAGTGTGGTTGCAATGATCTGACGTAAGGTCCGTACGGATATATTCAGCGCTATTTAGTTGAACTTAGAAAACTGTACGTTGTGTTTGTTCCCTTCTGCAATCACAGAAAGCCAATAGGAGCCATATGAACATTCATCAGAACTAGAAGACCTATTGGAAAACTTAAACTAGACAAGTGATATAAGCGTTAAGCGTTCTGTGTCATATCCACAGAAACGCCTTCGGTATCAAACGATAAAGTTCGGTGTTGCCGATTCTCGTGTTGGGCAAGTATGAAAGATAAATAAACGAATCATCTTTTCTGGACACTTTTCATACAAAATACCTTGTATGGAATATTGTTTCTTTCATCTTCACATTTATCCCTATTAATACGAGCACAGACTAAACACCCTTTCAACAAATCCTTGTTTCACATAAGCTTGCCCCGTATCTCTTAACGGCCACGTGACCTTATCACCTCTCATTGGCTGCTATTGTAGTATAGACTGTTTTGCGGTAAAAATTAGTTCGTTATTTAACATGGTGTTATATCTTTATATGTTGGAAGAGAATTGTGAAATTTATATTTTCGTAACTGTTTTAATTAAATATATTACGCAACAGAGTTGATTTATCTGAAATGCATGTTAATTCTTAAATAAAGTAAAGAGGAGGTTCCTTTGCTCTCAAGCACATGGCACGATAGCACGTGATTTAGCGGTAGTGATGACATATTTGTTTATATGGCTTTTATTACTGATCTTGTTTTGAACTGGATTAGTCATATATAAAGCGGCGAAAAAAGAACTGTGTTGCATAGAGAAGAATCCGTCTTTGTCAGTGAGAGAAGTCGAACAGCTGTGCTCTGAGCTTACAGGTGTGTTAGATGCGTAGGGACATCGCACATGAAATTGAGACAACAGGAAAACTTACCACTCCAGGGGCGATATTGCTGTGTGGCGAAGACGTTATTTAAGGACAATTAAGCTGTACCGGGATACAAGTCACAAAATATACTACCTTGACGAGACTTGGGTGAATAAAGGACACACAAGTATGACGTGACACGACTTTTAAGACTCAAATACAAGCATTTTTGCAAGTTATGTATGCTGGTTTTAAAAAATCCCAGTGGAAAAGGCCGAAGGCCTTTCATTATAAACTTGTTTTAGTTTCATTGCTTATTCATTCAGTTTCAACTTCCTCAGTTTCATTATAAACTTCATTATTTTTCCATGCCCTCATATTCTTATTTGTATAATTTTATCTATCTTCCTGACAATTATTATGACGTTTACTGCAGTTTTAAATTTGACGGGAAGGCACCGCCTATGGCCTATGGCGCGAAAGCATTAGCCAATTAGGATGAGGGGGAAGGTAGTTGCACGCGGAGTGATACGTGTCAGCGGTGCAAGGTTATATGAAACAGAGATTAAGCATCGCTCTCACGTTTTTGTAGGCAACATGCATTTATGCAAAAGGCTAAGCGACATGTGTGACTTACGCCTTTCTTGGGTACTTTCTAATGGATGTTGTGCAGAACAGTTTATAGAGGAGGGGTAGGTAACTGAGTGCATAAGTGTTATATGGGACAGAAAACAATCACTATGTATGTCGTTTCCAAACAATCATCATACCCCAGACACAGAGAGCTGCAGTAGAAATTTTAGACGAGTTTACAAATGTTTATTCATTAGCGTACAGTTGCACACACCTTTTGACACTCCTGAATATCACATGCATCAGTTGGGATTAAGAGTGCAACACAAAATGGCAGATCTACACATTGGGTCCAATTGTATTTAAATCTTCAGCCAACATGTTTTGTCCTTGTACAGTCATGTCAAAAAATGCTAAGAATCAGGTAGATTGTTTTGCGGTTCTATCACAAATTACGACAGTTTTAGCTCATAAAATTATTGTAATGGTGTATATAGTTTTTTATTTGTAATGAAGCTATCAAGACGAGCTCAAAACACTGTATGAAGCTGTATCAAGCGTAAAGATTCGAGGTGGGTTCTGCCTTCTATGTTTACTTATTCGTATAGAAATCCATGCTGCCAAGGTACTGTTGGCTAAATGGCATTGTACAGGCTGCTCCACCGCTCTTCTGCTGCGAGTTAGGTTCAAATCCTTCGTATTTAGTTCAAAAATTTTATTACCCTTTATTTCATCTATTGTGACCTATAATTTCATATTATGGTATAAATGACATTTTTATAACATTATAAGTGTTTATAAAATACAATAATCTATATGTTTTCCACAGGCAGATATATATATATATATATATAAATTTATAGTTCGTTATAGATATTTTATTATGGTAGATATTGTGCTTGACTCATTCAACCAAGTTTCAAACTTTTCACAAATGCAAAGTGGATTTAGGTATTTGTTGCTGCGCCAATGCTTGGCGTATATGAACGCTCTATTATCTAGGTATTCAGCTCTTGAAGCCTTACAAATAATGTCGGGTTGTCACTGTGAACATTTACATCCTTGACGAAATCCATAAAATTTGACAATTTATTTTTGTACTTAATCGAGAGCTTAACACGTTCACAACTCCTGTCACTAGAAGTAAAACAAAACATTTAAGCATTAAATAATAACTATCTGATGTAATGTCGTTGACATACTCCTAAAAATGAACGCTATCTGCGTAACATGGTTTATAACACCAGATACGGTATAGATTATAAAGCGTCACATAGTTAAGCACGATCCCTAACTATCAGACCTTCATTCTTGTGTCTTTGGCTCACAAAAGAACTAGTAGCAAAAATAAATAAATTAGTAACTTAAGACAATAATGACTAGGCGGAAGAAGAAAAAACCAACGTGACGTGTTTTCGAACCTAACTTTGGCATCACCCTGTTCCCGCAACTAACCCACTACGCCAGCTGCCACGTATTTTATGGCGCTCTTTGGAAGAGCATTCGTTTATCACCTTGCTAGTATAATATGCTTGAAAAAACGTCATTTAATTAAGCTTTTCGCAGCCTTTTGGTCCTCATTCAGGGCTGTAAGTATTAATGCTGGATCGCATTATACCGAATAGAACGGCAGAGCTTTTGTGCTAAAAGGGTCAACGTTTTCACATCAGAGTATAAACTGCGAGTTGCATAGACAAGAATAAATAGGGACAGCCAGGGACATATTTAAGGGGGGTCCAGGGGGTCCGGACCCCCCCCCCCCAAATGAATTGTCATTCCGAACCTTTAATAAATAAATGGTTGAAATAAAACTAAGTTTAAAATGAATTGAAAAAGTTTATTTAAGTTTCTCTTCTTAACGTCTCTATTCACTGTACAAAACAAGGCCGCCTAGTGCAATGAAAACTCTTAATAAGTAGATAGAGTCAATATGAAAAATTCAATGCCACGGCCGGGATTTGAAACACGGATCTCCTGGTTTTCGTCCACTCGCTGTTACTCCATTTGACTCGTATATTTCCCCGGTAAAACACTAGAGGCTCTCGCCTCCGTTTGTGGCGACTTACCATTATAAGTACTTGCATTGTAAGTATTACTGTGATGAAGCCTGATGAAGCGAGGCTTCATCACAGTAGTACTTACAATGCAAGTACTTACAATTGTAAGTCGCCACAAACGGTGTATCTGGAATGCGAGAGCCCCTAGTGGTTCACCGGGGAAATATACGAGTCAAATGAAGAATTGAATGTCATGACAGCAAGTTGGCCATGGTAGCTCAATTGCCATGGTAGCGACTGGACGGAAATCAGGAGATCCATGGTTCAAATCCCGGCCGTGGCATTGAATTTTTCATGTTGACTCTATCTATGATAAACCTTAGCCTATGTACGGCTAGTGTGAAGAAATGATTAATTTCCATAAATTAACTAAAATCTTAATAAGTAATTTTATTAAAAGATAATAAATAGTTTCACGAGAAATAAACATTTCTGAGAAAAATATTAGCAATAAATGACTAAATGATCAAATAAATTTGAAACTATGACTCTTTCTTTTGTTCCCGACTGTGCACCTCTTGCTTGCCCTCAGGACTGTCTTCAGAACTGAGTTATTTAAACTGAAACAAGGGTCATTGACTAAAGAGAGTGAATATCTTCTTTTGAATGGAAGAACTTTCGTCAATTTTCTGTTCTCAGAAACATGTCTATTGATTACGATTAAAATGCTGCATGTTTTAGACACGACAATTTTTAATTTGGAGGGAAAAGGCGATAAACACCTCTTTAATTTCCATGACTATTTAACTAAGAAACCAGGTTATCATAGATAAAAACATCAGGTTAAAAGAGAACGTGGAGCTCATAAAATTCGCAACTCCCGCAATTTCTACTTCCCTCGTATCAGCTATTTTCGAAACATCTCATCCTATATAACAATTGTTATGCACATTTAACAGTCTCAAAATTGCTCGTTGCATAATTTCATAAGAAACCTAGTACTTTATTTATTTTTAATACTTTAACGCCCTTTAACTTGATAATCATATTGGGCAGTAAATGAAACGGGTGATACCATCACATCAGTCTAGAGCGACTGGAACATAAGATTTACCCGACAATCGTCTTATTAAGATAAGGGAAATACCCTGTAAAAAGTCCTACTGAGAAAGCTATCTTGATCTCGATTGGAAATCGCTTCTGCGGTGCCCAACTTGCGCTCATATGAGCAAAGGTGGATTGTTTTCACTTCAGCCCACCTCCTCATGAAAGCATTTCCCTTTTTCTCGCTCTCTCTACATAATGGAACGTTGCGTCTTATATTCGCAGACAGTGGGTGGAGGTAAACCCTCCTTCCCTTTACGCGGCAAGGTTGGCCAAGATCCCTTCACTGAGAGTCAGACACGCTACCACCAAACCATGGAGGCGGGCTCCAGTTAAAATCATTTATAACCAAACAGTTTGCCTGATGACGATACGCAATGGAGCAATCGTGCTTTATATGAGTTGCGAAATTGTGAGAACCAGAGAGACTCATGTCAGTGTACGGGAGTACGGGATCAATGTTTATTGCCACTACCACGTGCTTAGTAAGCACAAACGTGTTACATTCCATTTAAAAAGTTGATATTGAGATGTCATCAGGAATGCAAGTTTTGAGGACACCAGAACAGGGGGGGAAAAAACTTAAAAATAAATTTCTGCGCGCGCTCCAGAACCCAAATATTGGAGGAATATAAAATGTAGGATTTAATTTCGTTATCTTTCAAGGATGCGAAACGAAGACTTTCAATAAAATCGTCCGAAAATGGCTTCAATAATTTGAATTTAAACACTACATATTTAAGATAGCTGCATAACAAGTAGAATGCCTATTGTGAATTTTCTGAGGATATACCCCGAAGTTTGCTTTACTGAAAGTGAAGTCTGTATAACTATCCTAAACCTAACAGATAAACGAAAAGTTACTGCACAAGTAACTCGTTAAAATACACAAATAATGTTAATTATAATAATGTATTGCAAAGTTAACTAATTCCGATATATTATTTGTTATGTGATTAAAATTCTCAGATACTTACTTAAAGGTATGTAATTTTTAACTTCTAAGATCTTATTTCCTTTTTCATTCAAGGAGAACTAACTATCATTGATGAATCGTTTCACAAAATTACTTCAGTCACCTTCAAAATACGCTCCATTACATGCGATGCTCTTGTCAAGTCTCTCTTCCCACTGTTGGAAACATGTTTGGAACTCTTCAAGTTTGATAGTGCCCAGTGCCCTTTGCGAAGCTGTTTTTACCGCCTCCACATTGTCATAAGGTTCCCCTTTTAGCGTTTTCTTCATTCGTGGAAATACAGAAAAGTTGCACGGGCTAGATCCGGCGAATACGGAGCGTGGGTAACGACAGACCACCTCTGAGATGCCAAATAGTGGGTCACTCGTGGGGCCGTGTGTGCTGGAGCGTTGTCGTGATGCAGAAATCAGTCACTTGATCGCCAAAGCTCCGGGCGTTTCCTCCTCACATCCTCTCGCAGACGCCTTAAAACATCCAAGAAAAAGTGCTGGTTAACAGTCTGGCCAGGGGGTACGAATTCCCGAGGAACAATTCCACGAACATCAAAAAAGACAATGATCATCGTCTTCACATTTGACCTCACTTGGCCTGCTTGTTTTAGGTCTGGGAGAGTGGGGAGTCCTCCACTGGCTTGACGCTTGCTTGGTTTCTGTGTCATACCCGTAACACCAACTCTCATCCCCTGTAACGACTTGCTAAAGAAGTTTGCATCACGTGCAATCTGTTTTCAAGTCCTGACACACATTCATGCGGATGGTTTTGTGCTCCTGTGTGAGAAATTTAGCAACAACATGTCTCATGTGTAAATCCTCTCTCTAAATCCGCTGGCATGAGCTCCAACTGATTACTGTCGCTGCTGAAATTTGGTCGATCATTTGGCGACGATCCTCATTGATCTTTTAGCGGACCTTTTCAATGTTCTCCTCATTTCGCAATGTTGAAGGGCGTCCAGAACGAGCTTGGTCTTCAACACACATCTCACCACGTTTAAAGCGCCCAAACCACTCGAAATCCTGTGTGCGGCTCATAGCGTCCTCCTAGAAAGCTTCCTGTAGCATTTGGCGTGTCTCTGTTGCAGTTTTTTTTTCAGCAGGAAACATAATTTCACACGCACTCTTTGTTCTTTCAAAGTTGCCGTAATGACTTCGCAGAGATGACTCGCCAACAGTCAGAGAAACACAATACCACACTTGCACGTTCAGCTCTACACTGACGTTGTCTGCACAGCTGTTTCATGACGGTCTCTACTAACGCCGTCTAGCGTGAGAACCCTGTACTACGTCTATAAGTGGCAGCGCCCTCGGAGTCCGGTTTCTTTTGGGTCCCCCCTCGTATATGATATGAAAACCATAATTCAGCTATTGCCATAACGTAATTTATACCATAATGAATAAATCTATGCAAGAAATAAGAGCAAGTGCATGTTTTCTGAAATATGTATAGATGTTGCATAACATATCAACCAGAGAAAACTTGTAACAAGTAATGTTAAGACAACATCTGCCCACACTAATATAATTATTTGAAAAAAATGATACGATTTTACTTTTACTGTAGCACATATTTGAGTAATTCTTATGATTTACTAATTATACCAAATTTTATTGTAATGAAGATAACTTCGTTTAAAACATAATTGTATTATTGACGAAAAGATAATAATTGTTACAGGTTTCAAACAAAATATTTTATGCAATTTGTTGACAGAATGTAAGATAACAAAACCCGTATTAAATGTTTAGATTGCGATAATTTTCGTCTTATTGAAGAAAGGTGTATATTAAATGCTGAGTGACATTCACCCAAACCTTTATTTCCGAGTTATGCTGTTTACAATTCATGCATAACGTTTTAGGTGATTCAGGAAACAGTGGTTTGGGTTGAAATTCCACAGAAATTGCAGTCGAGCAATACTGAATATTTCGGGTATCCTTGACAGTCAACTTTAAATAAGCTGTGTGTCTGCATTTTCCTTATGGCTATTACTTGCTTCTGCTAAATTTTGTCCGTATCCTGGTCTTAAGATTATTCTAAGAAATATTATATATTTCTTCTTCTTCTACCTCACGGCTTTGGATTGTTTAACCCGTTCCGCCTCCAAATTGGTCTGCCCATCTTTTCTTCGGTCTTCCCTGGTTTCTTCTTCCTATAGGTTTATAGTTTAAGGCTATTTTTGGTATTCTGTTATTATTCATCCTCTGAACATATTCTTTCCATTGATTTCTATTTCTTTCAATAGTATGGTTTATTTCTTCTACTTTTAATTCTGTCCTAATATCCTGACTACGTTTTTTATCAATTTTGGTATATCCAGATATTGCTCTTATGAATTTCATTTCTGATGACTGTATTCTCGTAATATTTCTTTTTGTTAGTGTCCATGTTTCTGATCCATAGATCAGAGTTGGTATTGCCATTGTGTTGTATAGATTTATTACAGAGTCCTTTCTTGCTTTATTTTTAATCTCCTTTTTATTGTGTCTGTTATATAGTTAAATTTATTTATTTTCTCTATTATATCAGCTTCCCCTTGGTACGAGACATTACATCGTAAATACTTAAAGTGTGATTTCTGCGCAATTATTATGTTATCTAACACTATTTTTGATCTTACTGGATTAATCCCTTTAAATGTCATGGTTTTGGATTTATTTGCTGATATTTTCATTCCATATTCTGTAGCAATTTTATCTAGACTATACAGCATTTTCTGCAGGTCATCTTCATTTGTGGCCATTATTATTTGATCATCTGCATACAACATGGTTTTCAATTTAGCTCCTGATACATTAATTCTTCCAATGACTTTATTCGACCAAATCCTTACTATTTCGTCAACATACAAATTAAAAACTGCGGTTGATAGAGGACAACCTTGTCTTACGCCACCATTAACTATTACTGATTCTCTTTTATTTATTTTTATTATTTTGTCAATGTACATAATTTTTATAACTTCAATTAGTTGTAAAGGTATGCCTCTATTATATAAAATTTTCCACAGTATCATTCGTGATACTTTGTCAAAGCTTTATAATATATATTTGCGTATTTTATTTCTCGTGCTATAATTCAAAGTAGTTTAATCAGTATTGTCAGTCTGTTAACAAAGAATATTTTCGCAAGTAAATAGCATTATTTGAGCGGTAGAAGATATCAGATTAAATATAAAATATATTTGTTTCACACGCAGACCGGAAAGGTTTTTAATGGTTTCCAAATGGTCTCAAATATATTTAATTTCGGGTTGTAATGAAAGCTTATTTTCCTCTAAACGTGATTAGTGAAAGTTTAAACGAAGTCATTATTCCCTGTATGATTGACAGTATCGCAGAGGTACGGTAAACGTCGATCAGAAAATTCCCATTTGGAAAACTAATAACATTCCAAGGATACCGCAGAATACCAGAGTTTCTGATAAAACACAATGTAACTTAATAATGGATTATAAATCAATGTCATGTTCATTTGTCTTGGAACTTCATTCCCACGGAGACTGTTGGAAATAAAGGGCCCGAGGAAGTTTGCTCTCTCTCACGTAATATATCCAGTACTAGTGTCAAAGTGCCCTCTCCCGCGCACAAGGCAGACATCAAAGCTGAGAATAATGCACCCTGGAATTAGTCGGGATCAGCCAAGTAATCTGCTGCTGTGCGAACAGAGATAGAACAAATTGAATATTCAACGAGAACCTTCCTGCTGCTGTCACGGATAAAATTGCTGCATGAAGAAAAGCAGCAAAGATGGTCTGATCGCATCGTCTTAGTTCCGGACTGCCAACTGTCACAGAGATAAGGATTATGTAGAGCGCTTCAATATGACCTGCAAGAGTATGAAACCACGAATTTGTTCCGCTCGTTCGAAATATTATCAAAGTTCATCCTCAGAGGGACTGTTTATCGTCTGGTAGAGTAGGAAGTTTAACTAAAGCCACAAAATGGTTGTGTTCCAGGCATGACAACAATATTTCTTTCTATATAGGGTGCCTCAGAATGCTCTGGAGAAGTATAAAATTGGTTTCGTTCTCTAATATTTCAAGCACAACCACGCATTATTTTCTATATATCAGTTAACCCAACTGCCCTGTCTTTCACGTAAGCAGATACCCCTTCGTATGGTGAAAGAGTTGCAGAAAGCCACGCGGCAATTCCAGATAAATACACAGCAGTGACGTGAGCTAACGTGGTTCTGCTGCGAGCGACCAGAGGAAATTCCAAAGCTTGAACTACCGTCTGTAGCTACTGAGTGGGATGGCTCTGGCATTTCGTCTGTGTCCCAAATTCGAGAGGTCCGGGCTCGATTCCCGTGGCCGACCTACCTGACCCAAGGGGTTTTCCCGGGTCACCAGCCGAATGCTGGGTAGGTTAGTTATATCCCCCGAACTTCCTGTCCCTCCATTTCATCTCCGTATCATTTCACATCATCTCTCATCTGGTGGTCTCTTTCAGGGTAAAATTGTAGGCGGGAGTCTCGACGATGCATGGTAGGATGATATGCTCTGAGTGAACCACTTCCTCCTCCGGTATGTCGGTTGCCGGTCTTCGAACCGATTGTTGGGACCATCTCCGGACCACAGTACGGGGGAACGTCCATTGTCCTGACCTGCCGGGGGAGGTTTCCATCTAAGTAAAATGTAGATAACCTGCCCTCTGCTCTGTAGTGGCTCCTTAGGATGGCTGCCCGCTGTCTGCCCTAGCCTCATCCTTCCTCCTGGGGATGCCCCACTTCGGAACATAAGGTACAATAGACTCAGACTGGCCGCAGTGCTGAAACCCCTCCGGAAGAAAAACCGTCTACAGCTCGTGATAACAGACAAGTTTAGTGTAATAATCATAAGCCATGGCGCGACAGCCCTTAGAGGGCGAAGGCCTGCCAACCCGACTGCCGGCCTCACGCCCAATTACGCACGACAGAGGTGGACGATCATCCAACCGATACGGGGAGGAGATGTGAGCAGCATCTCAGCATTCCCCAGCCGGAATGTTGGTTTCCGAGACCAGGGCCGCTTACCTAGCGTAAGCTCCTCACTTTCCTCACGATGCTGAGTGGGCACCGGTCTTATACGCGGGACCTAGAATCCCCACCACATGGGTGGGATCGAACCCGGGCCGCTTTCCGTGGCCAGGGACCAAGGCATGCTGCCTTAGCCGGCTACGCCACGGCGAAGGACTAAGTTTAGTGTAAGCAACCGTAAAGGGCTTACAAGGGAACTATTAGTATTCTCACACCGGTGCGTGCTTAAGAGTTTGATGGCATCATCTCTGCTCTCTGTGGGGCCTGCGTACCAAAAGTCGGGTTCCTATATAGTTGGAAGTATCCAAAATGAGTCCAGAATACGTAGAAACATAGAGGCCTAATAACAAAGTATTGGACGGGAGGGATGGTTTAACCCTGACGGACAGCAGTGTACACGTGGCAAACGGAAGGAGCGCCATCCCCCACACACGGACCAGAGCTTACGAGGGATGCCCAGCAGCTACTTGCAAGTGTTCGCATGCGACACTTTCCAGGTTTCAGTTTTGGGCGTTGTGGTTTAGTCCGTAGAAAAATTTTGGTGCACATGGTTTATACCATCAAATTTTTAGGTACGTAGCGGTCTGTGTGCAGTGATAATTTCCTTGTTACAACGTTTTCCACTTATGTATCAGCTTTTTTTTCTCGAGGGAATAAGCTTGCTTTTTGGATAGGCAAATGTTTGAGAACATGTTATATGATTCGTATCCACTCATAGCGATGTTTGCTTTTTCTGCTACCTACTTACAATAAGTAGGGAAAGTATTGTATTCCATCCAAACATTAAATTCCGAGATTTCAGTGAAAATCCACACTTTGAGGCCGCTGAATGCAAAACAGGTATTTTAGAAAAACCGTTGTATGTTGTGTATGTTTGTGCGCGCATGCGCGTGTGTGTACGTGTGACTATACAGTATAAGTTACAAAAATGTATCATAAATACCAAAATTTGGAATTTTAGTTCAACATCTTCCTAGGATCGACACGAAGTTTTCAAAAAATAATCTCCACACCAGGTTATCCCTTACATGGATTATTTTTCCAAATCACGAAGTTCTCAAAACTGGCCCCAACGATTTTATTTACAATATCGCAATATATTTAAGCTCTTTTCATGACAACTTAAATGTGGTTTTTCTGGGGATATCCTCAGACATTCTTTACATCCTGGATAACTTTTGCGTACTACACAAACAATGGAAAATGGAGGTTCGTTGAGACTCAAAATTTGTCAGATACTTTCCTTTTTGTAAACAGACAATATTTTAGGTATTCCTTAATATTTGTCTTAATTTACCAAGAGCTGTACTTTTGCTCAAGTGGGAAAGCGTAATTCATCTTTCAAACCATTGTCCATTCAATGAAAACGGAATTTCAAAGATGATATATACCGAAAGCTCTTTAAAGAGTTGACTATCGCTTAAAGTCTATTGAATTCACTTATTAACATTACAGCTGCAAGATAATTAGCTATAATACCTATTTCGATTGGCATGAAATAGATAGAGGATTAAGCATTTACAGGAATATTTTTACAAGAGGAGAGAAAGTCGTGTGAGTGCAGCACATTAGATAATTCACACTCTCTTTACGATGCTATTATCTAACGTGGCGGATTATACGCATTGCAAAGCTCCGTAAAGAAACCATTGCAAACACGAGGGTATGTTGTGTTTCAGTGTCATTTCATTGTATTTAATTATCGCTTTAATTCTATTATTATTTGCATAATTATTGTTATTATGTTTATCACTATCATTATTGTGAGTGTCGTTATTATAGTTATTATTGACAACTCTCTATACACATAGTAAGTAAACATTAAAGTGGGAGATATACGCCATCAGCTGAAGGTGGACACCTTGTTTCACATAAGCTTGGCCCGTATCTCTTAACGGTCACGTGACCTTATCACATCTCATTGGCTGCTGTTGTGGTGCAGACTGTTGTGCGGTAAAAATCAGTTCGTTATTTAACATGGTGATATGTCTTTATATGTTGGAAGAGAATTGTCAAATTTATATTTTAGTAACTGTTTGAATTAAATATATTACCCAACAGAGTTTATTTATCTGAAATGCATGTTAATTCTTAAACGAAGTAAAGAGGAGGTTCCTTTGCTCTCTAGCACATGGCATGATAGCACGTGCTTTAACGGTAGTGATGACATATTTGTTTATATGGCCTTTATCACTGACCTTGTTTTGAACTGGATTAGTCATATGTCGCCATTCGACGGTGTGTTGTGCCGAGTGCGACAGCTAAATTATTTTATTGATCGTTTATTGCGCGTGTACTTATTATATGTATAATGGCAGAGCCTACCGCCAGTTTTTCGCTGAAGCATCGCAAGGGAAAACCTTTACAAAGCGGCAAAAAAAGAATTGTGTTGAATGTGTTTAATGGACTCATAGGGTATAATCCGCCTTTGTCAGTGAGGGAAGTCGAACAGCTGTACTCTGAACTTACAGGTGTGTTAGATGCGTACGAACATCGCGACACGAATGCCCGCCTCGGTAGCGTAGATGGTACCATGTCTGCCTCACGTTCAAGAGGTCCCGAGTTCGAATCTCGGTCAGCGTGAGTTACCTGGATAAGGTTTTTCCGGGGTTTTCCCTTATCCTTCAAGACGAATGTCAGGTAGCTCTAAGCTCCATGGACCCTGGGCTCATTTCAGCGCCATTTCACCGAATTCATTCACCGTCCGATATGACTTAACGTTGGAGGACATGGCCGCGCCATGGCTCAGTGGTTAGACCGCTTGGCTCTCACCAAGGCGACCCGGGTTCGATCCCAGGCGACCGCAAAGTGAGATTTGTGGTGGACAACATGGCGCTGGGGCGGGTTTTCTCCGGGACCTCCGGTTTCCCCCGCCATCTCATTCCACCGGTGCTCCATTTTCATCTCATGTATCATCAGTGTCACCGCCTGCGGTGCCGTATGTAGTAAAAGCGGGCGTTAAACACTACACACACATTTGGAGGACGCAAGTTACAAAAAAAAATTGCGACATGAAATTGAGACAACAGGAAAACTTACCACTCCAGGGCGATGTTGCTGTGTGGCGAAGACGTTATTTAAGGACAATCAGATTGTACCGAGATACAAGTCGCAAAATATGCTACCTTGACGAGACTTGGGTGAATGAAGAACACACGACAAGTATGGCGTGACACGACTTTAAGACCGAAAGACAAGCATTTTTGCAAGGTTTGTGTGCTGGTTTTATAAAATTACAGTTGAAAAGGTCGAAGGCCTTTCATTAAAAACTTGTTCCAGTTTCATTGCTCACTCATTCATTTTCAACTTGCTCAGTTTCATTATAAACTTCATTATTTTTGAATGGCTTCATATTCTTATTTGTATGATGTTATCCATCTTCCTGGCAATTATTATGACGTTTACTGCAGGTTTAAATGTGACGGGAAGGCACCACCTATGGCCTATGGCGCGAAAGCATTAGCCAATTGGGATGAGGGGCAAGGTAGTTGCACGCGGAGTGATACATGTCAGCGGGGCAAGGTATATGAAACAGAGATTAGTGACTGTGTTTGTGTGATTGAAACTTTTTAAATCGGTCCTTGTGTTGGCGTTCTTTTTCTGAAAATGTCACATAATTTCAACTGGAAGGTTTACTTTGGATGTTAAACCTTTAAAAACTTAGTCACACGATCACACGTTTAATTATGATCATTGCTGCCACCAGCACTTCAGCGCAACGATCTTTTTCAGTGCTTGGCAGATTGCATACTTATTATCGAAGAAACATTCAAACTCAAAATGCACTTTCATCTCTTTAGTTGTTATCTGTGGAAAAGTGGTTGTTTAGTAAACTTTAAAAGCAACATCAGGCAACATTTGAAAACTCTGTCATTTATGTTTTCTTGGAGAAGAATCGGCGCATTTAACTGAAATACAAATAGACACTGTAAATTGGAGAAATTTTAAATGCATTTTAAGTAAGGCCTCTCGGCTCATCAAAATATACAAATACAATATTATGAATATCTCACACGACCGTTTACAGGTTAAAATATACTACTCTAGATAGTAAGCTAACCAACAATTCTTCCCCAGTTCATCAACTTTATTGTATTACAAAACCACAGCAAATTTCAGAAATTCTCTTGCGCTTAGCAGATTAATTGCTA
>JAUKNK010000630.1:0-145026 GCA_030765055.1 Mantis religiosa | reverse complement strand
TTCTTTGTTTCCTTCTTTGTTTCTTTCTTTGTTTCCTTCTTTGTTTCCTTCTTTGTTTCCTTCTTTGTTTCTTTCTTTGTTTCTTTCTTTGTTCTTTCTTTGTTTCTTTCTTTGTTTCTTTCTTTGTTTCTTTCTTTGTTTCTTTCTTTGTTTCTTTCTTTGTTTCTTTCTTGTTTCTTTCTATCTTTGTTTCTTTCTATCTTTGTTTGTTTGTTTCTTTGTTTCTTTCTTTCTTTGTTTTTTTCTTTCTTTGTTTTTTTTCTTTCTTTGTTTGTTTCTTTCTTTGTTTGTTTCCTTCTTTCTTTCCTTCTTCCTTTCTTTCTTTCCTCTTTCCTTCTTTCCTTCCTTCTTTCTTTCTTTCCTTCCTTCTTTCTTTTCTTTCCTCTTTCTTTCTTTCCTTCCTTCTTTCTTTCTTTCCTTCCTTCTTTCTTTCTTTCCTTCCTTCTTTCTTCTTTCTTTCCTTCTTTCTTTCCTTCTTTCTTTCCTTTTCTTCTTTCCTTCTTTTCTTCTTTCCTTCTTTCTTTCCTTCTTTCCTTCTTTCTTTCCTTCTTTCCCTCTTTCCTTCTTTCCTTCTTTCTTTCCTTCTTTCCTCTTTCCTTCTTTCGTTCCTTCTTCCTTCTTTCGTTCCTTCTTTCCTTTTTTCGTCCTTCTTTCCTTCTTTCGTTCCTTCTTTCCTTCTTTCGTTCCTTCTTTCCTTCTTTCGTTCCTTCTTTCGTTCCTTCTTTCCTTCTTTCGTTCCTTCTTTCCTTCTTTCGTTCCTTCTTTCCTTCTTTCTTTCGTTCGTTCCCTCGTTCCTTCCTTCCCTCCTTCCCTCCTTCCTTCCTTCTTTCTTTTTGATTAAAATTTCACAGTACTTATACTCTTCTCGAATAAATGGTTACCAATACTCATGAAATAAGTGAATAGAATTTCAAAGTAATCACATTGTCGCCAAATGTAATGCTGATTCCACTCTGGTCAATTCTCTTTCTACTGTTCCCTGTTGCAGTTGGTCACTTACTGTTTGGCTAGGGATGGCGTTTGCAAATCGAGGAAGAAGTGACCTTGAGTGGACTTGTGAAAATGAACTTACCATACATGATAACATAAGCCCACCCTAAGCCTATTATACGTATAAGGAATTACATAAATAAAACATTCTACAGATGAATATTTCGATTATTGTGAAGCAAATACGAGTCGTGTCCGTAAAATAAGGTCTCCAAGGGGGTGGAGCCATGAGAAACGCCATTACGCGAGATCCGCAACACTGGCGTGTAGTTTGGATTCATTCCTTCAAGGCGCCACCACTACGAACCCGTTGGAACTATTAGTCTTGGTTGGGCAGTCGTTTGCAATGGAGCTTCCTATCACTTCCGTCGCCAAGTGCAAATTCCGTGCAGTAATCCGTTTTTTGAGTTCCAGGGGCACTGCCCCCACTGAATTTCATCATCAGTTATACGAAGTCTATGGGCCACAGTGTATGGACGTCAAAAACGTGCGAAAGTGGGTCAGAGAGTTCAAAGACGGACGTACAGACGTCCATGACGAACAGCGTCATGATCGGCCTTCGGTTTCAGCCGAAACAATTGCAAAGTGAAGCAAGAAATGCTTAAAGATCGGCGTGTGACAGTTCGTGAGTTGTGCGAACTTATCCCTAAAGTCAGTAAGACTACGATTGACAAGATTTTGTCCGAACATTTGCATTATCACATACTACCCAGACAACGGCTGATCTCTTAGCCCAGTTCGGATGGGACATTCTCACCCATCCCCCTACAGTCCAGACCTAGCACCTAGTGATTAGCATGCAAAAGTGCATCGATGGCAATGGCGATTACGTTGAAAAATAGCTGTAAGTTCCGCCTTTCCATCAATGTAATATTCATTGAAAATGAACATGTTTCCTATATTAAATAAAATTGGAGACCTGCCTGCCGTGCTAGGGGTCCCGGGTTCGATTCCCGGCGTGGGGGTGGGGATATTTCTCCGACCAAGATAATTCCCCATCTTCCCCAGAGTCTGGAAGTATAAATGTGCGCGTGATCTAATGATTAAAAACTAAAGATAACGAGTTAACACCTTCGGTATGTTCCAAAGGAGAACGGCCGCCGATATGACCATTGCACTTAAAGGCGGGGACTAAATGGAACAAAAAAGTGGAGACCTTAGTTCACGGACACGTCTCGTAGAAGAATAAAGCTATAAAAAGAATTTGTACATAATTGAGTAGAGAAAGTCATGTGAATACGACATACACGATGTTTAATTTACCTACGATTCTAAAACGTAACGATTTGAAAATGTAAAATGTAAAGTGGAACACCAACTGAATGGGTACAAAAGTGAATCGAGAAGATATTGACACATTGCTTCACTCACACTGTTTATTCACAGGGCATGTTTCAAGAGCTCTTGCTCCTATCATCAGCTGATACTCGATTAGTGTAAGCTGTAGTGGTTTCCTCTTTCTTCGTTTTGTCAACAGATGGCGTGATGTACTTGTCAAAGATGTCCGGTGGTGGAGTTTCAAAATTCATGACTCTATGACGATTTTTGTTGATGAAGATTTTTTCCCATATGGAAAGGTCTATGGGGTGATTAACGTATTTTATTATAGATGTTTTCAAGTTGATGTCATGTCTAGTATTCAAAAAATGAAAAGCCACTGCTGATTTTTCTGTTTCAGCATTTTTAATGTTTCTTAGATGTTCTTTAGTTCTGATGTGAATATTTCTTTTTGTTTTTCCTATATAAATTTTAGGGCAAGTTTCACATTTGATCTCATAGATTCCTGGTTTTTCTTTGGTAGTGATTGAATTTCTGGGAGGGCCTTTTAACAAATTTCTGATATTAAACCTATTTTGAGGTGCAAGAGTTATGTTGCGTTTTGAGAAGATTTTTTGGAATTTGTTATAGGCTGATGGGTGGAAGGTGAATTTTTTAAAATGTTTTTTCTCTTTTTCTCCTGTAGGTTCTAGGGTGGTGGTTTCTTTTATTTTCTTAGCTTTGTTGAGTCTGTTAACTGTTTTGTCTACTAAATTTGGGTTGAAACCGTTGGATATAGCTACTTTTTTATGTGTAGGTATTCTTCTTGATAATCTTCTTTGTTTAGTGGGAAGTTGATCATCCGAAAGATTAAACTGTTGAAAATGGCATGTTGGTGTTGTTTTGGGTTGAAACTGTTGTTCTTGATGTAATTATCTGTGTGTATCGGTTTCCTGTAAATACCAAAATAAATACCAAAAGTGAGTCTGTTATTCATTTTTTTTTATATTGATGTCCAAAAAGGGGAGCACACCATTCTCTTCTGTTTCCAATGTAAATTTTATAGCTGGATTCTGTATATTCAAAAGTCTAAGACCATCTTGTATGAGTTTTTTAGGTACTATTGCAAAAATGTCGTCAACATAGCGATACCACACTTTGAAATAATGTGGAAAAGTTTTTGTAATTATGTGTTTCAAAAGCACTCACTACAACTTACACTAATCGAGTATCAGCTGATGATAGGAGCAAGAGCTCTTGAAACATGTCCTGTGAATAAACAGTGTGAGTGAAGCAATGTGTCAATATCTTCTCGATTCACTTTTGTACTAATTTGTGCTTCACTGTCCCTACGCTTCTTCTAAGTTTATACCAACTGAATGACTAATTAAATATGGTTTTGTTAAAAGGCCTTAATTCAAGAAGAAATGGGGAAAGAAAAACGAGAACAAACAAAGTCTTTTAAATAGACCCTTTGTTGGCATGCTGTATGAAATAAATAGAGCGAAAGTAGATATATAAACTAAGAGTTATACCTGCAGTACCAAAAACTACAATTGACTTTAATAAGTTCTAAAGCGCCATTTGTATCTCGTGCACCACATGTTGCCACTGATTATATGTTGATATAATCTAACTGCATCATCGTGTAAATTATATGTGGGAGGTGATTGTTTCTGTGAACTTAATGACATGTTAATTGTCATTAAACTAACTAGAAGGGGAGGAAATTACACTGGCACTCTCTGTGTCGAAGCCAGGTTTGGGAAGTTTTGGTATTTAAATCACGGAAATTGGTTTTGTGTAAGCGTGGGGAGCCTGGAGTCTAAATTAAAGAGAATCTGTGCCTTCAACCCTGAATTTATAGTAATTGTAGACATTACAATATCCTATTAGATGCTCAGTATTTCACATCTAACGAGTTTAAGAAATTAAGCAACTAGTTCATGCACCTATGTGATTTACTATGTGTTTCAAATGGGAGGAGTTCTCCTGTAGTGAATCCGGTGAGATAGAGCCTCAAGCGTTGCCACCTCGTTACTCCCCACTCTTTTATATTGCTCTCTTTCTGTCTCTCTTTCTGGCACACTTGCGAGTATTCTTGGTGCTGGGCGTAAGGGAATGCAAACTGAATTATCCAAGGTTTTATACGATGGTGGGTTTAAAATTAATGTCTCCTATTTTTTCCCTTATAATTGCCAAGAAAATTGAATCCAATTTACATAGCTTGAAAACTACCGGCCCGGGTTCGATCCCAGGCGACCGCAAAGTGAGATTTGTGGTGGACAACACGGCGCTGGGGCGGGTTTTCTCCGGGATGTCCGGTTTCCCCCGCCATCTCATTCCACCAGTGCTCCATCTTCATTTCATGTATCATCAGTGTCATCGCCTGCGGTGCCGTATGTAGTAAAAGCGGGCGTTAAACACTACACATTTCATTTCATTTGAAAACTACAACATTGACGATTAATTTGTTACAATTCAATATAATCTCCGACCTTTTCCACAGTTGTGGTCCACCTTTTAACTAGGGCATGTATTCCAGAATGGTAAAACAGACGGTCTTACTTCCTAAGCCATTGACGCACGGACGTTTTCAGCCTCCTCATCTTCAAAATGAATCCCACGATGAGCTTCCTTTAATGGCCCGAACAGAGGGAAGTCTGATGGTAACAGGTCAGGGCTGAGGTAAGACTTGCCATCCCAATTTCTCAATTTCTGCGGTTGTGTAACGGCTGGTGCATGCTCTTGCATTGTCATGCAAAAAGAGCACCCGCCATTGGTTTTGTTGGCCGAACTCGGCGAAGACGTGCTTTCAGCTTTTTGAGAGTTCTGACGTATTGAACAGAATTTATTGTGCATCCCTGCTCAAAAAAATTAATCATAAGCACACCCTCTGCATCCCATAACACTGTCGCCATAACTTTCCCTGCCGACCGCAGTGTTTTAATTTTTTTTTTTCCTTCGGTGACGTTGTGTAGTGCCATTCCATTGACTGCCTCTTTGAATCAGGTTCAAGAAAATGAACCCACGTTTCGTCTCCAGTAACAATTTTTTCCAGAAACTCCTCTCCCTTCAAATTGAAGCGATGCAATTGTTCGGAGGCTATTGTTTTCCTTGTTTCTATGTTGTGGGCGGTTAACATTCTTGATACCCAACGTGAACAAACTTTTGAGTAACCAAGTTGTTGAATAATCGTCATCACACTGTCTTTACTGAGGGAGGTAATGCGGCACAATTCACCTGTCGTTACCCTGCGATCACCATAAATTATGTCATCGACGTGCTGAATGTTGCATGGAGTCACTGCAGTCATCGGCCTGCCGCTTCGATTTTCATTTGCTAATGGTGCTTGCCCTTCAGTTTCGTTACAGCGACGAACCCATCGTCTAACAGTGCTGACATCATCCACCGTTGCATCACCATACACATTTTTTAGCCTTTCGTGAATGCGAATTGGCGTTTCACCTTCCGCAGTCAAAAATTCAATCACAGAACGCTGTCTAATACGAATGTCGATGTCAGCCATTTTGCAAGAGGATGCAGTGCTGTCACCTGTTGACTTAGGAAGTTACTACTGCAGGTGATTGGAGAAGAAGGTTTGAGGAGTTGCGTCAAATTCAAAGATTTCACATAACTTACTTATTTGAAAGGGAAAAAATCGGAGGCATTACTTTTTGACCAATTCTCGTAATAATACAGTTGTTGAAATCACAATTGCAATATGGATATTAGTATATTACGTAAATGTTTTAAAATTTTAGTTTAAAATTAATTATAGTTTATGAACTACTTATTTTTCTAATCCAACGAAAATGCCAGCGGTGCATCCGAATAGCTGTGAATGTTACTTACGGAAAGAGATAATTCGTCATTGTCATTGTCTTCAGCATCTGAGTACTGCAAATTTATGATGATAGGTTCCAAAATCTCGCTACGTGATATTTCTTTCCAAAGTCGTCTTCTTGTAGTTTATCTGATGTCTCACGCAGTTTTCCCAGTCTTGCTGTGTTCCTTGTCAATTTCTTTGTGAATAAGTCGTTCAACGTCAGTTTAAAAATATTATTTCTGTTTGAAACATAATTTGAGCCCACATTAACTCAAATGCATTGTTCTGGCAGTAGTAAGGAGGAACGTGGATCGCGTCTCACTGATCCAGCCGATACACTTTTTCTAGAAAGAGTAACTGAACAGTGCTGCTTTGAACTCTCTAGAGTAAACAGATTACGAACCATTCATAAACAAAGATATGATGTGACCAGACACGTTCTGCCAGACTAGCAAGAAGGGTATCGTTTCCTCTCATCGAATTTAACAAACACCTTGGCTTATTCAAAGTTTATATTTCTTTTATCACGTCATGTCAAATGTTTACGTTTCAGTTCTGAGTAATTTCAAATATACGTTCACGCATACATGCCAACCAATAATGATATGCATTACAGTGCTTACGTCACAATGCATTGTTATAATATTGTGACTTTGTGGGTTCGTGAAATAAAAAGTCCAGTTGCACAAACTCAAAATGTTCTTTATTTCCACCGAATTACAGTTGGTAAACTTGCCGATTACATAGAATTACGTAGCGCACACAATTACAATCCACCAGTTCGTCTGTCACAGGTCCACTCCACACTCACAGTTACGTACAACTCCTTTGATACACGAACGCAGTCTTCCAGTCCGTTCGCTAGCACTGCGCTCTTCACAGCTGACTCGTCCACTGTATGCCTTATATAAGCAGATCACTGTGTCTGGAATTTTCGCGGCTCAGTGATTCATCCCGATGTTTCCAGACGTCAGGGGGAGGGGAAAGAGGCGGTAAAGTGCCTCGTGGGGTTTTACAGTTGTGTTAAATTCATTACTATCTCCTTCCTAATGGATCAGTTTTTGCAATATCTGAATGTTTTAATTAGCAGGAATAGTGTGTATTAGAGATTGATGAGTTTGGCGCTCGTCACATACACACACCCACACACCCACCCACCCAACCACCCAACCACCCAACCACTCACTCACACACCCAAACACCCTACACACTCACATACTCCCACAATAACACACACACTCACTGACACACTCACACACTCACTCACTCACACACTCACACACTCCCACACTCAGACACCCACTCACCCATTCACTCATACACCCACTCACTCACACACCCACTCACCCACACACCCACTCACTCACTCACTCACTCACTCACTCACTCACTCACTCACTCACTCACTCACTCACTCATTCACCCACCCACTCACCCATTCACTCCCACACTCACACACTCCCACACTCTTACACCCACCCACTCACAAACCCATATACTCACACACTCACTCAACCATTCACCCACTCATTTAAACATCCACTCACTCACACACCCACACATTCACACTCACACACACTCACTCACCCACTCATACACTCACTCACACACTCACACAACCACCCACTCACACAACCACCCACTCACACTCACCCATTCACTCACACACTCATATACCCACTCACCCACTCACTCATACACCCACACACCCACTTACTCAACCACTCACACACCCGCTCACACACCCACCCACTTACACTCACCCACTCACACACACCCACTCACTCACTCGCACACCCACAGACACCCACCTACCAACTCACGTACACTCCCAAACACCCACTCACTCACACTCCCAAACACCCACTCACTCACACACACCGTTTCACACACCCACACACTCAGCCACTCACTCACATACCCACACATTCACTCACACTCATACACCCACACAATCACCCACTCACTCACACACCTACACACTCACACATTCACCCACTCACTTACACACCCACTCACTCACACACTCACACATTCACTCACACACTCACACACCCACACACCCACCCACACACACACCCACACACCCACCTACGAACTCACCCACTCACTCACCCATTCACCCACTCACACACCCACACATTCACTCACACACTTATACGCCCACCCACCTACCAACTCACCCACTCATACACCCACACACTCACTCATACACCCACACACTCACTCATACATCTACACACTCACCCATTCACCCACTCAATCACCCATTCACCCACTCACACACCCACACATTCACTCACACACTCATACACCCACACACCCACACACCCACTCACTCACACACCCACACACTCACTCACTCACACACCCACCTACCAACTCACCCACTCATACACCCACACACTCACTCACACACCTACACACTCACCCATTCACCCACTGACTTACATACCCACTCACTCACACACCCACCCATTCACTCACACACCCACCTATTCACTCACACACCCACACACCCACCTATCAACTGACCCACTCACTTACACACCCACACATTCACTCACACACTCATACACCCACACACCCATTCACACACTCACACACACATTGAAGACCAACACCCCATCTGACGACCAGGGTGTTACCGAGCTGTCCCCGAGGGGCGCCCGGCACCTCCGTTGGGCTTCCCATAAGGCAAGACCTAGAGACTTACAAGACCCCTCCCCCATCTGGTACGAAATCACAAGACGGGATGGAAGTGGATGGGCCACATACGCACGCCAACTCCAAAGGGGAAGGCTACCGATCAACCTCGGTAGGGCCGTCTTGTGATCTAGCACAACTTCTACTAGCTATGCAGGCTAGTACGCGGGAATAACTACCCCGTCCGGAGACGTACCCGATCTCCCACGGGCATCGGGAACCAATGTCCCCTCGATTCCAACCCAATCCGAACACCTCCCCCACGGGAGGGGCTCGCCAGTTCGGCCCGGGGTTCCTCTGGTACCACGAGTGCTAGGGTTCCGCAGCGTTCGCACCACGGCAGCCGAAGGAGACGGATCCGGTCCCCTGCGGGAGATGCCTTCCCCTACTACGGGAAGCTGCTTCCATATAAGCCTCCAGCCACAGCCACAGAATAAAACTAGGAAATCATTAGTTCTAAGGATAACAGAATAAACAAGACGATATCCATTCCAACAGACGGAGCAAAAGTTAATCTAAAAGCAAGCTCTTTCGCAGGCTCCTTGATGAAACAGTTCTAGACTTATTCCAGATTTTCGAAATAGATGCAGAGTAAGCTAATAAATTAACACTTAACTTCCTATAAGTACACTTTTGCATTATATTACTGACTATATGCTATACGAATATGTGCAGAAAATTTTGAACTATTTATCTACGCAAAAACTGATTTTTTCCCCTTCAAATTTTTACGTACAGTCTCACCTTCGGATTTCTGACGATATCCGCATAAAAGGTGAATACAATTTTACGATAAGGTGGTTTAGGAGAAGTTTAGTACATTTGTTTTCTAACGATTACGGAGACAAAGTAACAAATTGTACTGTTTTTGAATATGTAATATCTGTAATGGGTTTTAGAGAAGCAATTCGAACCTTTGAAACAAATTATACAGCATTTGCATCCCAATCGTGTTTTGAGCATGGCAAAATTCGGAACAAATTGAATGAATAGACAGCGTTTTAAGTTGTACGAGGGTATTTATCACAATGGTTGTCTTCGCCTGAAAAATAGCTTTAATTTGCTAAGTGTAAGCAATAATTTATTTGTTGGTTCGAACTTTGGAAGCATTTCCTATTAATTAAAACTTCCCCAGATGCATAATCTCAAGAAGCGCTACAACATTCATGACCATAACTGTACAAAAATGTTGTGACGGTAGTTTTTGTGATATGGGTAACTTATATATAACTGTAGTTGGTTGTTAGAGCCGTATCTCCAGGGAACACCATTACTCGGCTGCAAAGTAAGCGGCTTTCCAGAGTTGCATTCAGGCCGTTATCTTTTCTCCATACAGCTAGCTGACATGGTTGAAGGAAAAGAAGAACTCATAATAATAACAAACATAACACGATCGCATCACCGCGGGCTTTAATGCATTGACGATAGCTTAAAGTGGAAACACTGCCTTTCAACGCCTTTTGGAGCAGGAGGACCTGCTTCTCGCGGGTAGAGATAAATCTATCAGCTGTGAATAGGTGACGAGAGAAGAAAATATGATACCCTAGCTAGATAATAGCAGTAGAATTTCTGTACAGCAAAACTCGCAAATCAAAGGGAGGTCAAATGTAGAGCATAGTAATATGGCAAAATCCTCAGTTTTTTTATCTCATTACATATAATGATGAAAAGAATATAATGGAATAAATTAATTATGTATCTATTTACTTATTTGCGTGTTAATTAATTTATTTATTTCGTTATTTATTTCGTTATTTATTTATTTGTTTGTTTGTTTGTTTATATGTTGGTTTGTTTATATGTTTGTTTATTTATATATTTATTTATATATTTATTTATATATTTATTTATATATTTATTTATATATTTATTTATACATATATTTATTTATTTTTTATTTATTTTTTATTTATTTTTTATTTTTTTATCTATTTACCTATTTATCTATTTATCATTTATTTATCTTTTTATTTAGCTTTTTATTTGTTTATTTATTTGTTTATTTATTTATTTATTCATTGATTGATTGATTTATCGATTTATTCATTTATTCATTTATTCACTTATTCATTTATTCATTTATTCACTTATTCATTTATTCATTTATTCACTTATTCATTTACTTATTTATTTTCTTATCTATTTACTTATTTATGTACTTATTTATTTACTTATTTATTTAGTTATTTATTTACTTATTTAGGTATTTATTTATTATTTATGTATTTACTTATGTATTTATTTATGTATTTATATATTTATCTATTTACTTATTTACTTACTTATTTACTTACTTACTTATTTACTTACTTAGTTACTTATTTACTTAATTACTTACTTATTTTCTTACTTATTTACTTCTTTATTTATTTACTCATTTATGTATTTATTTATATATTTATTTATATATTTCTTTATGTATTTATTTATGTATTTATTTATGTATTTATGTATGTATTTGTTTACTTGTTTACTCGTTTATTTATATATCTATTTATGTATTTACTCACTTACTCACTCACTCAGTCACTCAGTCACTCACTGACTCACTGACTCACTCACTCACTTACTCACTCACTTATTTATTTATTTTACATATTCCGTAAGTTTTGCAATATTTACAGATTACAACTTTAAACTACATTTATTTGTCTTAACCTTGTTGCTACCTCGGCTGACATGACACCCTGGTCGTCTGCTCTGTCAGGTAGCTCTTAACCTCCATGTCTCCTTGTTACTTAATCAGTCCCAATCTTCCCCCTCATCTTCCTTTCTTATATTCTTTACATTTATTTGTCTTTACCTTGTTGTTATCTAGTCTTACATGACACCCTGTTCTGCTCTGTCAGGTAGCTCTTAACTTCCATGCCTCCTTGTTAGTTAATTAGTCCCATTCTTCCCCCCCATCTTCCTTTCTTATATTCTTTACGTTTATTTGTCTTTACCTTGTTCTTACCTTGTCTTACACGAGACCCTGGTATTCTGCTGTCAGGTAGCTCCTAAACTCCATGCCTCCTTGTTACTTAATTAGCCCCTTTCTTCTCCACATCTTCCATTCTTACATTTCTTCCCCATTTTCCTTTTAATTTATGTAACAAGTTAACCATTACTTCTTACCTGTCACGTTAACATTTTACAGCTACTGTCCTCTTCTCGATTCCATCCCATTTTTCTTCCCAAACGAATTTTCTTCATATTGCTTACTCCTTGCATTCTGAAAGGGTGGAGCCAGACTGAAAATTTCAATGCCATAGCGGGGATTCGAATCACGGATCTTCTGGTCTCCGTCCAGCCCCTCTAAACCATTGAGCTACTATGGCCAACGTGCCTCTCCCGGTAAACCACTAGGAGTTCTCATAAACACATGAGACAACCCCCGTAATATAATACAAATACAGTATTATTACATTGTGATTTTTTGGGTTCTTAGAATTAAAGTCCGAGGTGCAGAAATTAAAAATCTTCTTTATTTCCGTAGCAGTACACGGTTCAATTCTCACGTAACAATATTACATCACATATACACAATCTTCCAAGGTCGATGACAATAAGAAACCGTGACAGCTGATTACATTAGCTCTTGTTACAACAACACATCTCACTCTGTATTCTACTGTCCTGCTGGCGTGTCACAATCCCTTATATGTTACATTCAGTCTTTTTTCACTCACTTGATGTTTCTGGAAAACAAGGCATCTGATGACGTAATTCGAACATTCTATCTCCTTCGAGAAACGTAACTTCATCTATGCCGGCGAGTCCTTTACCTCAGTTATCTCTGCCCGCCAGCGCTTGTTTACAAGAGCCGCACTATCATTAACTGCTTAGCAAGTCTCATTATTACCATGAGACTTTATCTGCCAACTGTTTCCTTATTTATTCCGAAACGTTTATGCCTGTTGCCGTGACACTGCTCCCTCCTCAAGGCTGGTCGTCCAGAACAGCTCCATCGTATCGGGCCAGACGATCCAAGTGTACCACCAGCATCTTCCCTCGGGGCACCTTTTGGATGCGGTAGACCACGTCGTTAATCCTCTTCATCAGCCGGTACGGTCCTTGCCATGGTTACTGGAATTTCGGGCATCGTCCCTTTGTCCGAGTAGGATGGTACAACCAGAATAGGTCACCCTGCTGGAACCCCTGGCTGTTGGCTTGCTTGTCGTATCGGGTCTTCATGCGGTCGCCCGCTTCTGGATATTCTGACGAGCCATCTCATGCATGTCGTGGAGATGGTCCACCAGGTACTCCACGTACTCGGTTGCTGGCTGTTTTGCGTCCGGGGGGCCTCCAAAAGCCAGATCACAGGAGAGGCGTAACTCTCGGCCGAACATTAAGCTGGCTGGCGTCATCCCAGTGGTGTCATGTATGGACGATCGGTAGGCCAGCAAGAACAGTGGCACCCTGACGTCCCAGTCTCGCTAATGGCTGGCCACGATCTTCCTCAGGTGCTCTTCTAAGATCTTGCTGTATCACTCCACCATGCCGTCCGAATGTGGAGTGAGTGAGTGAGTGTGTGGAGTTTAAGGGCCCGTCGACAACAAGGTCATTTGGGCCCCGAATGTGGATGTAGGGATGTGGTGCGCTTCTTGTTCACTCCAAGCCTCTCTAGTGCCTCCTTCATATGGTTAGATTCAAAATTAGTGCCCTAGGCGCTGTGGAACCCTAACGGCACCCCAAATCGGCAGAACACTTGCTCCACAAGGCAGTCCGTGATTGTCTTCGTCTCCTGGTTCGAAATGGCAAACACCTCCGGCCACTTGGTGAAATAGTCCACAACCACCATCAGGTACTTGTTGCCTCGGTCGGACACGGGGAATGGTCCAGCTATGTCGACGGTGATCCTTTCGAATGGTGCTCCGACGTTGTACTGCTGCATGCGACCCCGGCTCCTAGTCTGGAGTCGCGACTCGCCGCGGACACATGACATTGACGGCACCACCTGTCAGCGTCTGCTCGGAGCCTCAGCCAGTAGTAGCGCTGTCGGAGTTTGTCGATCGTTCGGTTTGCTCCCATGTGTCCTCCTAAAGCACCGGCGTGCACTTCCTCCAACACTATAACCGTAAAAATCCATTACTTTTAGCTGAAATAGCTTTCCTAATAGAAATAGAAAAAGTAGATGCCATTATATTATAACAATGCATTGCAACGTAGACACTGTAATGAATATCATTATTGGTTGGCATGTATGCGTGAACGTATGTTTTAAATTACTCAGAACTGAAACGTCAACATTTGACATGACGTCATAAAAGAAATATGTACTTTGAATAAGCCAAAGTGTTTGATAAATTCGATGAGAGGAAACGATACACTTCTTACTAGTCTGGCAGAACGTGTCTGGTCACATTATATCTTTGTTTATGAATGGTTCGTAATCTCTGTTTACTCTAGAGAGTTCAAAGCAGCATTTTTCAGTTACTCTTCCATGAAAAAGTGTATCAGCTGGATCAATGAGACGCGATCCACCTTTCCTCCTTACTGCTGCTAGAACAATCCAATAGAGTTAATGTGGGCTCAAATTATATTGAAAACAGAAATAATATTTTTAAACTGACTGACGTTGAACGACTTATTCACGAAGAAATTGACAAGGAACACAACAAGACTGGGATACTGCGTGAGATGTCAGATAAACTACAAGAAGAGGACTTTTGGAAAGAAATAGCACGTAACGAGATTTTGGAACCTATGATCATAAATTTGCAGTACTCAGACGATGAAGACAATGACAATGAGGAATTATCTCTTAACGTAAGTAACATTCACAGCTATACGGATGCACCGCTGGTATTTTCGTTGGATTAGAAAAATAAATAATACACAAATTGTAGTTAACTTTAAACAAAATATTTAAAACATTTGTGTAATATACGAATTTTCGTGTAGCAGTTGTATTTACAACAAATACATTACAAAAAACCTTGGAAAATTCAGTTTGTGTTCCCTTACGTCTAGCGCCACGGACACTTGAAAGTGTGCGAGAGAGAGGGAAATATAAAAAGTGTGGTGCTAACGAGGTGGCAACGGTGAAGTTTCTAACGCATCTGATTGGCAACAGGTGAGAACTCTTCCCATTTGAAACCCGGGTCCTTCTGTTCTCACGAGGAAAAGGTTGTTCGAAAATTGAAGGTAAGTTAAAAATCCCGTATTACAAAGAAAGGTTCCCCCCCCCCAAAAAAAAAATCGTTAAATATGTTGTAATTATCAGAAAAGATTCTTATAGCAGTATGCGACTATCTTTAAATGATATACTTTGTTGAATTAGCATGGACAAATATGGACTTAATTTCTGGATTTCCGACTATGACAGAGTTGAGAATAATTTAACTTCATCTGTGCTTTGGCTACCCCTCTAAATCCCCATTATCGCAATCACAAAGTTTTGTCCTCTGATTCTCCACCACGGAAGCCCAATAATCGCCGAGTTAATCGTTATCCCAGAGGAAAACAAAGGAACGCAGCAAGCTCTGAAACTGGACGCTCTTCAATGGTGAAGTGAATGTGAACTCTCTTGTTTTCTGCATCCATTCTTGGGTAAACTGTATCTTCAAAAACGTATTCTTCTGTTTAATGAAGGTAACAGTTTATATAAAGGCTTCTGTTACATGATATAATGTGAAATATATAAACCTGAACCATTTTAACCAATAATAGGACACACGTGCAACTTTGGGAGAATATAATACACAATTGGGAGATTACATTACACTATTTACATATCAGGGAAAATGTTAGAAGTGTCCTCCACCAGCATCTATACATGTTTGTACTCGTCTCACCATATTTTCTGAAGTTTTGTGGAGACGATATCGAACTGAGAGAAGGTTACTTCCAGCAAGATGGAGCAACGTGTCATACATCTAATAACACCATGGAATTTGTAACCAACTTCTTTGATAATCGAATAATCTCAAAAGATCTGTGGCCTCCCAGATCCCCTGACCTAAACATACCGGATTTTTTCTTCTTGTGGGGGTATCTAAAGTAGAGTGTAAGGAATAGACCACGCACAATTGATATTCTCAGGGAATCCATTTTTTGTGTAATTTACATCCACCAACGTTAAGTCATATCGGACGATGAATGGAATGGGTGAAATGATGCTCAAATGAGCCCACGGTCCATAGACATTTACCCGACATTTGTCTTTCAGGATAAGGGAAGACCCCAGATAAACCTTATCCAGGTAACATCCTGACGGAGAGAGGCAGACACTCTACCACCACGCTACCAAGGCGGGCGGGAATCCATTCGAACCGAAGTAACATTGGCGAAGGTACTCGGAGATACAAACAGCTTCTGTAACAAAGATCTAGGCACCAACAACATGCTACACACATTTTAATACTGAGATCCTCCTAGGTCAAACTGAACTCATGGTTAAGCCTGACACCAGCCACCGTCAAGGGCCTTCTAATCGCCAATTCATTGCCTGATCTTTCTGTTCTCAACGTGACATGAAATAGGGGAAGGGACATTCTGGGAAACCAAAAGCAAAAGGCAATCATAGCAAACGAAGTAGACGGAAACGACCTCAGAGCCTCATCGCTCGCTCCTTAAAAGTTATTGTGTAGTTCTCAATGGTTTAGAGCGGCTGGACGGAAACCAGAAGATCCGTGGTTCAAATCCCGGCTATGGCATTGAATTTTTCACTTCTGTCGTTCTTTGTATATCTTCATTTTATTTCCCCTTTTAGCTTCTTTCTGATACTAAATCCACTACTTCAAATGAAATTACAACAAAAATAAATTCACGTGCTTTCTGTTTTCACCAGATAAAAACAAACAAAAGAACAGTGAATACAACATGGTGGAAGTATGAAAAATGTAAACTTACGAGCATTGCACACAGGATGTATGGAATATTTCGCTTCCAAACTCACCTAAATTGAAAACAAAGATATGTAAAACGACTACCTAAGAGGCCTGTTCAATAAAGAATGATCACAATTTTTTTACAACGTAGCTTCACTTATCCTCATAATGTTGATGGCCCTTCTCAAAATGGTCTCCCCTGAATGCCATGCACTAGTCCCAGCGCTTCTGCGAGTCTTCAAAAACATGCTGGAAACCATTTTTTGAGACATCCTTTAAAATCGCCTCCGCAGTCTTCCCCACTGCTTCTGATGATGGATAATGCCTCCCACGAAGGCGTTTCTTCAAGTTAGGGAATAGAAAATAGTCAGATGGGGCTAAATCCGGTCTATAGGGAGGGTGACGGATGCACTTCACGTTGATTTGTGCAAGATATTCAGCAACAACATTGGCAATACGCGGCCACGCATTATCGTGGTGCAGCATCCAGCCTGCTTAATGGAAATGTGGTCTTTTGCAGCTGATATGGACTTGTAATGTTTTCAGGACATCCCTGTAGTGTTGTCCAGTTACTTATGTGTGTGCAAGTACAACATGCTGACAAACCATTCCATGAATATCAAAGAATGAGATGAACATAACTTTCCCAGCAGAAGCAAACACTTTTGTTTTTTGTGGTGTTGATGATGAAGGGGAGTTCCTCACTGAGCTTTGCTGTCTGCTCTCAGGATCAAAATGATGTAGCCAGTTTCATCAGTAGTGATTAAATTTGAAAGAAACTCCGGATCTTCCTCTAACATCAACTTTAACTGCACGTTACCTCCATTGCAGTGGTAGGCGATACTGAACATGTGTGAACTTGCCTGGTTCTCACAGGCGGGAACCAATATCAACAATGAAACTACTACGGCGTGTTTGTTTCACATTAAGCTAACAGAATATAATAAGATTTAATTTTAGTGCGCAATTATGTCCGCAAAAAAATTATGATTATTCTTTATTGAACAGCCCTCGTAGAAATGGCGTGGCTCTCCCTGACATCACCTACAAAGTGACGCAGCATGCGGTCTTTTGAATCATTACACATAAACTGGTGCAGATATCTGAATAATTATTTCCGGAAAACACTGGAAAACACTCTTGACCGTTTGCTGCATTCAATTACATACGTTCTCAAAAATCAATATTTTGAAAATGTTTAGGTGTGTCTACTCCGTTAATAAAAGTAAATACGTCATAAGGGTGGATCAGGGGAAGCATCAGGTAAATTATACTCCAGTTAAATATTCAGTTGCAATCTTAAACAATCGCTGAGATGATGGATAATGGCTTCCTGGAGCTAGGGATTTTAATCTCCTTAACTGCCATCGTCTTTGGTGATATACCTCGTTAGAATGTATTTTCTGAAGTGGTAACACCTTAAGCCTTGCCGTTTAAGTATCTGGCTTATTTATCATGGATTTAAATTGTAGTACGAAGTAATATGCAAATGGCGCAAGTTTCACGGACAAAGATATTCATTAGCTTTCCTTTCAGTATACGCGGCTGTCTTTATGGGATTTCCATTTGTGTATTTCAGCTACGGCGTGCCTCATAAAGCCTCCAAGGCTTCTGTCTGTCTTTTATAACCCTGTCATATCTCAGTTCATGGGAAATATGCTGCCGAAATACCAACAAGAACAGCTATAGGGAAACATGGGGCAGGACGTGGTACTTAATATTTGTGCATCTATATTTCACATTTGAACATTTCAAAATTGAACAAATCAGAATCTATTTGAGTCTGTCTTTTGTCACTTTTTCGATTATCACCCGTAACACTAGTTGACAAAAATGAACCTTTTTTCTTTCACAAGAATTAAAATAACATTTTATAGAAGTAATTTTTATGCTGAATTCAAATATAATTTTAGTTTTTCCCCAATCGGCAGGAGTTTTGTGTGATATTGAATTGAATTTTTATAATATTCCAAAAAATCTGTAGCTAGCTATCTAACTCAAAATTATAACTACTCATTCTGACTTACGTAGAAAGTGGTAGGTAGTGATTTTCGGGCATATTTTGTATCTGGAACCTCTCTCTTCTTGGTCCAACAGTAGTCAGCTAGCATATTGGAACTCCACTTGTCTTAGTAACTCTTTTCCATAATAGAAATTTCCTGATGAAAGCGCTCACCCTGCTCATCGCTGACAGCTACAATATTTTCGGGGAAGAAGTCTAAATGAGAGTCCAAGAGGTGAATTCTTAAAGATGTGTTGCATCCCATAGCTTTATAACATTTTCTTCAGAGAAGCAGTCCTTGAAATCACTATGGCGGCCACGATAACTACATATTCTTACTTCTTTTTGGAGTAGATTCCACCATTTGAGTGTGGAAGTTAAATCTTCAGCTTGCTGTTTAGACAGATTTAAATCCCGAATCAGGTCATTAAGGTCTTACTGATTGGGAAAGCATGTTTAGATGATCAGGTATTGGCTTCATATGCAGGATCATTTTTATTTTCATCTGAAGCATTTTCAATTTCAGTTAAGTCAGAATCAGTTATCACCTAAGGTCGCATATGCATATACTGGTACAGGGAGCTGTTCACTGTGTAAGACAGGTCTTATTGAAGATTGCAAATTCGGATACTTAATTGTATGTTTTGTTTTAGATGTCATTCCTTTTATATTTGTCAAACAGAAATAACAATCACTTAAATGATCCTTCGATTCCCTCCAAATCATAGGAATTGCAAATGGCATACAATGTGTACCAGTTTTTCACCCAGCCAGCAATCCAACACAGGAAACACAGTATGTATTTGGTGCCCAGCTCTTATCAAAATCACCAGCCTGACAGACACCTAAAGTTGACAACACTTCCTTTCTTGGAAGTGTTGAAAACAGTGTAGTTATAATAAATTAAATTTAAAGGGAGTCGATTAATGACACTAAACAACACTTACTTTTAAATTTTTCCGGAACATGTTTCAGAGACTTTGACTCCTTCCTCATTTTGTCATAGGTCTCCTCTGTCAATTACCCAATGAGAACCAGTCGATGGCCGGTCGACTATGCCGATTACATAGAATTACTTAGCGCACACAATTACAATTCACCAGTTCGTCTGTCACAGGTCCATCGCACGCTAACAGTTACCTACAACTCCTCTGATACACGTACACAGTCTTCCGGTCCGTAAACTCACTCGGCGCTCCTCACGACTGCCCGCCAAGAACTGAACTCACCAGCAGCAGACCAGCGGAAGAGTCGAGTCGTCCAGGTTTACCTGGACGGAGTGTTTGCTGCTCAGCACGTAGCCGCTTATTGCATCTTTAACTGGGCAGTATAGAAGAGTCATCTTTTGCCTCAGGCGGTTGTTTTCGGCAGTGGAATATCTAGCCTTATGCGCGCTGTTGCCCCGTGGGGGGATGCGTCCAGTGCTGGCTGCGCTCTTCCGCCTGCCTGGGAGGCATCTGAGCACAGTCCGCTTAACAGGCTAGAGGGAAAGGAACAATGTTTAGGTATTGAGTTTACCAAGCCCGTTTCTGGGCTTCGGGGGTTGCAGTCAGGGCAATGTGGCCCTGTTCAGTTCTACTGACCCAAAGCATCTTTGGGCGTCCGGTAGCTCGGTCGGCGGCGAAGAGCCCTATGGTCGTAACGGCCAAGGGCGTTCACCAGTATGTTTGGATGGGAGTCCAGCTTACCGTAGATGGTGCGGGATATCTCCCGCACCACGTCCACGACGTACGTGACCCCGGAGTAGGTATGAAGGATGTGGGACGGGAATCTACGTCCGGTATCGTAGATCATGCGCAGTGCCTTGTTCTGGACGCGCTGTAGTCTGCGAATAGTCATGGGAGCCGCTGATCCCCAGACTTCACAGCCGTACAGAATCAGGGGCGGTATAATCGCCCGATACAGGCGTAGTTTGAGGTGCGTTGGCATGGTGGATTTGAGAATTGGGTATAACTGCGTTAGCCCTTGTCCGGCTTTGACCTGCACGTGAGGTGTGTAGATGAGACCGCGATCGAGATGGACGCCAAGGTATTTGGCAGTGGAAACCCAAGTGGGAACCCTCTTCCTCAACCTCAGCGACAAATCCGGTCGCCCGGCTCGGACCTTAGCCAGGAGAAGAGCAGAGCTCTTCTCGGGGCTAATGAAGCTGAACTGAGTCGCCAACTACAGGCGTTATATTGGGATGGTCGCCATTTCTGGAAGGTTCGCGGCGCCCAGAATTATCCCGAGGTTTCGAGACCTCTGGTGAGAGGGGAAAGAGACGGTACAGGGTTCGCGCCGCTCTCCTAATCATCCCTTCAGTTAGTGACACGACACAGATGGGTAGGCGTGGTCTAAATGCTTCCCGTCTGGCCCTACTGCCGGCAGGTTCTATAGGAGGTTCCGGAGTTCAGGTAACAATATTTTCAAGGGCTGAATATTTGTTTTCATCCATTTTATAAATCACATGAATATAGATGTTAGTAGAATGTGCTCAAGGAACATTGGAAAACAACCATTACAAATTTTGTGTCAATATCTCTTATAGTTTTTGGGAAACATGCACCTAAGGTATGAAAAATCAAAGTTTAGGGAAATCAAGATCAAAGATTAAGCACCTATCTCAGGAAGTGTTAGTATCATTACGCCGCCACCTTTAAATTTACGAATTAAAGGACTTCAATACCAACTGGCAACCTATGTTATATATAATTTTAAAGCTGAAGAATTATGTAAGTTTTTAACATTAAAAACAAAAATGGATTGGAAATTAATTGTTCTTTCACACTGGCCGTGTGTAGGCTAAAGTATGGAAAGATAAGAGTCAGACTGAAAAATTCAATGCCATAGCCGGGATTTGAACCACATAGCCTCTGATTACCGTCTAGCCACTCCAACCCTTGAGCTACTATGGCCATCGTGCCAACATAACATTAAATTCTCCAACTGACCTAATAGTGGTTAACTATAAATCCCGGACCTTAAAGTACTTACATGTTGTAAGTCGTCATTAAGGTAGTTGTCTCTTGTTTATGAGAACTCCTAAGTGGTTTACCGGGAAGAACACGAGTCAGTTGTAGAATTTAGTGTCATATCCGGACCTTAAAGTACTTACAGCATAGTAGGTTGCCATTAAGGTAGTTGTCTCATGTGTTTATGAGAGCTCCTAGTGGTTTACTGGGAAGAACACGAGTCAGTTGGAGAATTTAATGTCATACCCGGGTCTTAAAGTACTTACAGCATAGTAGGTTGCCATTAAGGTAGTTGTCTCATGTGTTTATGAGAGCTCCTAGTGGTTTACTGGGAAGAACACGAGTCAGTTGGAGAATTTAATGTCATACCCGGGTCTTAAAGTACTTACAGCATAGTAGGTTGCCATTAAGGTAGTTGTCTCATGTGTTTATGAGAGCTCCTAGTGGTTTACTGGGAAGAACACGAGTCAGTTGGAGAATTTAATGTCATACCCGGGTCTTAAAGTACTTACAGCATAGTAGGTTGCCATTAAGGTAGTTGTCTCATGTGTTTATGAGAACTCCTAAGTGGTTTACCGGGAAGAACACGAGTCAGTTGGAGAATTTAGTGTCATATCCGGATCTTAAAGTACGTACAGCATAGTAGGTTGCCATTAAGGTAGTTGTCTCATGTGTTTATGAGAACTCCTAAGTGGTTTACTGGGAAGAACACGAGTCAGTTGGAGAATTTAATGTCATACCCGGGTCTTAAAGTACTTACAGCATAGTAGGTTGCCATTAAGGTAGTTGTCTCATGTGTTTATGAGAACTCCTAAGTGGTTTACTGGGAAGAACACGAGTCAGTTGGAGAATTTATTGTCATACCCGGGCCTTAAAGTACTTACAGCATAGTAAGTCGCCATTAAGGTAGTTGTCTCATGTGTTTATGAGAACTCCTAGTGGTTTACCGGGAAAATACGAGTCAGTTGGAGGATATAGTGTTATGTTGGCACGTTGGCCATAGTAGCTCAAGGGTTAGAGCGGCTGGACGGCAATCAGAAGATCTGTGGTTCAAATCCCAGCTATGGCATTGAATTTTTCAGTCTGACTATATCTTTCCATACTTTAGCCTACACACGACCAGTGTAAAAGAACAATTAATTTCCATTAATTGACCTAATAGTGGTTAACTATAAAGCTCGGTCCTTAAAGTACTTACAGCATAGTAAGTTGCCATTAAGGTAGTTGTCTCATGTATTTATGAGAACTCCTAAGCGGTTTACCGGGAGAAACAAGAGTCAGTTGGAGAATTTAATGTTATGTTGGCACGTTGGCCATAGTAGCTCAAGGGTTAGAGCGGCTGGACGGCAATCAGAAGATCTGCGGTTCAAATCCCGGCTATGGCATTGAATTTTTCAGTGTGACTCTATCTGTCCATAAAAATTGATTTTTTTTTAAACCTATCGACCTCACTGTGCCCTTAATTTCGATATCACTTATATACCTTATCTTTCATTTTGGCAGTAATAGGCCACAAAATGTGAAAAATGCTTTAGGGTAGAACACCCTATACTAGGCTTTAAAGCAAACATGTTTAGGATTTGAGTGTGATGAAAGCGGCATATTTAAGGTGTTTTCTTTTATTTTGCCCCCTTAAAACGACTTTATGAAAGCTGAAAGGGAAAGGCATTTATCATTGTGTTCACTCTACAAAACTGTCATACGAAAGAGTTATTCAAAAATGTAAATGGCTTTAGGTCATGAATATGCAGATAGCAACAAAGTGCTTTTTTTACTCCTTTCTCCCGCACCACATGATTTCGGGAAATGGCATGAAGTCTTGGCTAAGCGTGTTTAATTTTATCGGCATTTCACCCTCCCCCTCACGTTCCATTCCATACCCTATCTGCTATCTCTCCCCTACATCATTTCTGTCCTCTTTCTCATGGTTTTCAAAGGTTTTCAGTTTTTCCAAAACCTCCATCTATATCTATCAACCTCTTCCTTTACATTTACACATACGCTCCAGCTCTGTGGCCACCCATGAACAACAATAGATAAAGTATAAACTTGGAAGAAGCGTAGGGACTTATTCCACTTCTCAACAAATGGCTGGAATCAATACAAATAACATCTGAAGAAATAGAAGAACTTTCACAACTTACAGAAATTTGTATCAATCAAAATTTTTTCAGCTTTAATGGACAGATCTATAATCAAAAAACAGGCCTAGCTATGGGCAATCCATTGTCTCCCTTCTTGGCAGATTTATTTATGAGTGCTTTTGAAACATATATCACAAAATCTTTTCCAAATTATTTCAAAGTGTGGTATCGCTATGTTGACGACATTTTTGCAATAGTACCTAAAAAACTCATACAAAATAGTCTTAAACTTTTGAATATACAAAATCCAGCTATAAAATTTACTTTGGAAACAGAAGAGGATGGTGTGCTGCCCTTTTTGGACATCAAGATCAAAAAAATTAACAACAAACTCACCTTTGGTATTTACAGGAAACCGACACACACAGATAATTACATCAAGAACAACAGATTCAACCCGAAACAACACCAACATGCCATTTTCAACAGTTTAATCTTTCGGATGATCAACTTTCCACTAAACAGAGAAGATTATCAAGAAGAATACCTACACATAAAAAAGTAGCTATATCCAACGGTTTCAACCCAAATTTAGTAGACAAAACAGTTAGCAGACTCAACAAAGCTAAGAAAATAAAAGAAACCACCACCCTAGAACCTATAGGAGAAAAGGAGAAAAAACTTTTTAAAAAATTCACCTTCCACCCATCAGCCTATAACAAATTCCAAAAAATCTTCTCAAAACACAACATAACTCTTGCACCTCAAAATAGGTTTAATATCAGAAATTTGCTAAAAGGCCCTCCCAAAAATTCAATCAGTACCAAAGAAAAACCAGGAATCTATGAGATCAAATGTGAAACTTGCCCTAAAATTTATATAGGAAAAACAAAAAGAAATATTAACATCAGAACTAAAGAACATCTAAGAAACATTAAAAATGGTGAAACAGAAAAATCAGCAGTGGCTTTTCATTTTTTGAATACTAGACATGACATCAACTTGGAAACATCTCTAATAAAATATGTTAGTCATCCCATAGACCTTTCCGTATGGGAAAAAATCTTCATCAACAAAAATCGTCATAGAGTCATGAATTTTGAAACTCCACCACCGGACATCTTTGACAAGTACATCACGCCATCTATTGACAAAACGGAGAAAGAGGAAACCACTTCAACTTACACTAATCGAGTATCAGCTGATGATAGGAGCAAGAGCTCTTGAAACATGTCCTGTGAATAAACAGTGTGAGTGAAGCAATGTGTCAATATCTTCTCGATTCACTTTTGTAACAATAGATAATTTTATCTCCAAAAATGTTAGAACCATTACTTTAATAGCATTTATTCTCAAAGTGTCTAATGCTTCAGCACCTTTCAAAATCTAAACTTCACGAGTCTAATGGTTGAAGTTTCAGTGCGTGTCTCTTACTCGACATTAAGTTCTCCTAGAAGCTTTCCCTTTTATAGTTTGCAACCAATAATACTTCTCTCCAAATTTTTAGCAGAAGCAAAAACTGATTAGCATCATTTTCCCCCTCTCTTCCCAATATAAAACCTGTAGCTTCCCACTTTTGCGACCATTACATTTGTACAAATGGTGTTTGTTCATGATGACATCCTCTTTACAGATAGTACATTTGGGTGTAGGTATGCAGTGTATTTTATAAAGGTGTTCTGCAAGACAATCGTGGCCAGTTTCCATTCTAAGTAGGGCCACTGCAGTTTTTCTTGGTAGTTTTTGTATGTCAGTTTTGTCTCCAATGTTCTTATAATCCTTGTCTTTTATTTTATCTTCTTCATCAAGACTCTGCTGTCTTTTAAAATGTAGTTAATTTTGTGTAATTGTTTATTAATTTTAGTTTGTCTTACGGGTTTTATATTTTGAATTGCACCTTTTTTTGCTAGTTGGTCAGCATGTTCATTACCTAAAAGTCCAACGTGGCTGGAATCCATTGCAGGGTGATATGATTTCTTGATTCGACAGCTTTAATTAAACTTCTAATTTCTTCGATATTTCTTGCTGTTTTGGTTTTTAATTTACAATCCCATCTATGGCTGATTTTGAATCTGTTAAAATAACTATGTTTTGCTTTATGTACGGTCTGCACAGGACATTCTCCAGTGCTGCTTTTATGGCTGTTAGTTCTATATTATAATGCTTTGAAGTTTCGTCTAGTGATAGATACTCTGTTTGAAATCGTAAAGAAAAAGAATCAAGATGACACCTCTGAAATAATTGGAATAACAGCCTGCAAGCAAAAACATATATTCAACCTGAAATTAGGTCATCGTTAAACCCTTTCATTTCTCATTATTGGATGTAATTATGATGACCACTGAGCGAAATTTGTCTCAGAACTATACTTACGACCGATTTCACCAACACGTGTTAAAATCGACATTAACAATTGTAAGCTAACAATTCTCACAGCCTTAACAAAAACTGTTAAAATTCTTGCATTTCACGAACTTATTTTCTGAAAATGTTAACAAGCACATGTGAATGGTCAGATACTTTTAAATATTACAGATATAAAAGGCAGTGGAAGAATCGTATTATTTTCTGAGCGTACTACGATGCGCTTTTGTTTTTATTTTCGTTTACATACACCTGAAAAAATGTTGGGAGAACAAAATCAGGACAAATCATTGAACAAATTTCTCATAAATCGAGAAGTAGTTGTCAGTTCAACTAAAAATGAAATATAAGAATATTGTGGAAAATAAGAGGACGGATGCAGTAAATGTAAAAGAGAAAGATATGACGTACGAAAATATTGAAAAATACCCTGACGTCCACTTTCTTCTTGTTTGGAGATACTTTATTTGAACAGGTAGACGGAGTAGCAATGGGCTCTCCTTTGTCACCAGCTATAGCTAATTTCTATATGCAACACCAAGAACATGAAATACTTGCCACAGATCCACTTAAACTATCTCATTTCTATAGACACGTGGACGACAGTTTTGTAATTTGGCCACATGGATCAGACGTTTGCCTAGCTTTCCTGCGCATCTCAACAGCCGTCGACCTCAAATACAGTTTACCATGGAAGTGGAGAAGGATAGAACTCTTCCATTCCTGGACATTCTTGTTAAAAAAAAACAGCAACGGTACACTGGGGTATGCTGTATATCGCAAGCCTACACACACCGATCTCTATCTGAACGCTCATAGTTTCCATCATAATTCTCAACGACTGGGAGTTCTCAATACACCGGCCCACAGAGGTTTGTCTATCTCTGATTCCAGCCACTTAAAACAAGAATTGCAGCACCTGAGACTCACTTTCCGTCAATACGGCTACCCTGAATATGACGTTGAAGCGTAGATCATCAAAGCTAGGAAAGGGAAACCTGTAATTCAGCAAGCGTCAGACAAGCCTAGCGCTACAACCTACATCCCGTTTACTGGCAATCTATCCGGCAGAATCATCAGCCTCGATCAGCAAAGCTAGGAATGGGAAACCTGTAATACAGCAAGCGTCAGATAAGCCTACCGCTACAGCCTACATCCCGTTTACCGGCAATCTATCCGGCAGAATTATCAGCCTCGATCACCAAAGCTAGGAATGGGAAACCTGTAATACAGCAAGCGTCAGATACGCCTATCGCTACAGCCTACATCCAGTTTACCGGCAATCTATCCGGCAGAATCAGCAGAATTCTCACCAAATACATCATCAGGACCATCCACAAGCCACCTCCGAAGATTAAACAGCTGTTGAGACCAGTGAAGGCAAACTGGACTTCCAAGTTCCGGGAGTGTACCGCATTCCCTGAGAATGTAGGACACCGTATATAGGACAAACCGGAAGGACCATCGCTACGAGAATAATCGAACATGGACGTAGCATTCGTTTAATGCAACCTGAGAAGTCTGGGTTGGCAGAGAATTGTTTTGATAACGACCATAGAGCCAATTTTCGGGAGATGATCACCTTGGCAAAATGTAACAGTTACTGGATAATTAAGGAGGCTTTGGCGATTTCCTCTGAAAGGAGCACGTTTAATCGTGATGCTGGATTTCAGTTCAGCTCCTCTTGGAAACTGGCCTTAAAATGGAAATCCGTCGAATTAAGAAACAAAGATCAATACGGCTTGATAATCAAGTTAAGTAGTTACGTTTCTTTGACACGTTATCTCCTAGCCTGGCATTTAATTTACTGAAGATAGTCCTTTGTTCAGTAATGCGAATTTTTATAGTGTTTTGTCTTTGTCTATAGTCGTGTTATATCCAGTATTTCATTTGAGGTTATAACATTTTATAAATATCCTGATGATGGGAGAGATGTACACTCCCGAAATATTGATATCTAATAATCTTTTCACCTGGCTGGCTGCCCAAAAAAAAGTGAGAGTATCGGAAATGTGAATGTGACTTTCACAATCAGAAATACTAAGCAACTTCGTCGATATAACATTTAGAACGAGGAACGAAGAAGGAGAGAAGTGACGAGTGACATGATGCTGAGCACATCGTCCCCTCTACCTTACGGCTGAGGGCGTGAGTCCGGCAGTTGGGTTTGCAGGCCGTGGTCCGATATGGGCTGTCGCGCCATGGGTTATTATTTATTATTAAATTAATTTGATTCTAAGCGAACCAATTTAATTATAGAGCATCCAGTCTGGATTGTAACGTGTTTGGACAGTGTTGTCGTTTTGTATCTCGCAGGTGTCCTAGAATGCGCGCATTGTTGTGATAGTGATGCAGGAATGCAACGAATATTCGGAGACATAACCCTGTCCTTGCAGACTTCTAGAATCGTGTCAAAAGTCTCTGTAGCAGATTTATTCAATTAGACGTACAATTTAATGACAGAACCCTGCATCCGGCTTCTCAATAAGAGCATAGTAACACAGTTTCACGTCAGGAGGTGTCTATACCAGCGTTTATATTTAAAATTCACATCCTCCATCTTTAAGTTACGATGATGACGTGTATAAGGGCGCTCAACTGAAGAGTTAATCATGGAATAAGGCAGATATAAATACTTCTAAAACTGAATAAAAGTGTAAATAATCTTATAAAAATACACGCACATAAACTACAAAAACAAAAATTATAGATCTAAACTTCCAAAAATCTAAATTATTCTCCACCACTGTGTCATCATCCGCGAGCATTTATGCAAAGCTGTCCGCCAGCTGCAGAGCCGTCCTAAGGTCTGCTAGGTGAAAACACTCTAGCAGCACGTGTCGTACAGATAACGCTTCGTTGCAAAATGGACACAGTGGAGCAGGCTCCTTTTTAAAAAGTATACTATGAGTAAAAAGCAGTGCCCAATACGTAACCGAGCCAAACTCACCTCCTTGTGACGAAATGACCGACAGGAGGTAACCCAGGGAATCGGAAGTTCTTTCACAGATCTAAGTTTATTATTGCGGAGAGCGGACCACTCATTCTGCCAGCAGGTTTGCACAGCTCTCCGCAATACGGCTCTAAAATCTTCCGATCTCACAGATGGTACTCGAACCCTGAGCTTCATGGCAGCCGTCCTGGCTGCCGAATCCGTCATTTCATTCCCCCGCAAGCCTACGTGACCAGGGATCCATGCACACACCACGCTAACGCCAGAAGCGTGTAAAACGTGGAGGGCATCCTGGTTACGTTGCACAACAGGGTGGTAGTTGTACAGCCGCCGTAGGCTTTGAAGTGCACTGAGGGAATCACTCAGGATTAAGCTCGGACTTTACATGAAATGATACGCAAATGAGACTACCTTCAATAGAGCTTAGAGTTATGCAACATTCATCTCTCTGGATAAGGAAAGCACCTAAAAAAAATGAAGAAAACAGCTTATCCATATAGCTCCCACCGATCGAGACTCCAGCGGTGCTAAATGACCTGCAAGAAAGTGGAAGTTGATATCATTTCTTCCTACCTGCTGTGATAGAGGAATCATTAAGTTCCAGTGATGGCACTACGGTGCCGTCTGTGCAACTGACGTGCTTCCCAGCCCTGTGCTAAACACCAATGAACACATTACTCCAGCCAGTGGAATTTGTAGTAATCACAAATGACAGATTTTCACTCCACGTGGAGTAATCAGTGCGTTATCTGAGAGATCTATTACTAAAGATAAATCCATGGTGACCGCTCCGACAGCGCGACTCTACCAGGCTGTCTCTTGTTGCCTTGATCACTGGTGATGGGAAAATAATATGTGTAAGGGAAGTGCGAAGCTGTAGAATTGAACACCCTTGGTGTACATCCTTCAGAATCTTGGGAGACAATGTAACCCAGCTTCCCTTCTTAAGGGGAACCCCAATTAGCATATGACCCAAATAAGTCGCTTTCCACCTGCTTGTAATGGTCTGGCAAAAAATACTTCTAAAGACTTATTGCACCATTACTAGATCTTGCGAACCATCAAGAATCGAGAGTAGACTAACGTAAAAACTGTGCTTGGTTTTTGTACCATACGAGTAGAAATGTGTTGTGAAGTTATTCAGAAGAGCTATAATAGAAACCTGGCTGGATGAATGGGATACCATTGAAAAAGGTAGGCGGAGATATTTATAGCCAACACATGGTCTACTCCATTATGTGTCAGGTCATGATCCGTACCCCGAGTACTTACAAATCGGTTCGGTCAAAGAGACAGTAATTTATGTGCATGTGGACAAGTAGGTACCCCTGAATATAGTATATGGGAATGCAAAAATACTTTATTATTAAGAGTTGAATATGGCAAATACATCCAGAACAAAATAATAAATAAAGTAATTGGGAAAAAGAAGTTATATTGTTATTTAAATAAAATAACAACAAAATTTTCTAAAGATAAATATAAGTAATTTTGATGGATAGAGTCAACACGGATCTCCTGGTTTCCATCCAGTCGCTCTTAACCTTTGAGCTGTCATGGCCAACGTGCCTTCCTGACACTAAATTCTCCAGTTGACTCATATATTTCCCCGGTAGACCACTAGGGGCTCTCGCATCCGAGATACACCTTTAGTGGCGACTTACTATTGTAAGTACTTATGTCCCAGGCTTCATCATTTAACTCTTATTATTTTAGTTAATTGATGGAAATTAATCATTTCTCCACACTAGCCATATATACGCTAAGATATTTGATGGATAGAGTCAACATGAAAAATTCAATGCCATGGCCGGGATTTGAAACACGGATCTCTTGGTTTCCATCCAGTCGCTCTTAACCTTTAAGCTACCATGGCCAACGTGCCTTCCTGACATTAAATTCTTCAGTTGACTCATATATTTCCCCGGCTATATACGGCTAGCGTGGAGAAATGATTAATTTTCATCAATTAACTAAAATAATAAGAGTTAATAGATGAAGCCTGGGACTTAAGTACTTACAATATTAAGTCGCCACAAACGGTGTGGCCGTGCCGTGGCTCAGTGGTTAGACCGCTTGGCTCTCACCAAGGCGGCCCGGGTTCGTTCCCAGGCGACCGCAAAGTGAGATTTGTGATGGATAACACGGCGCTGGGGCGGGTTTTCTCCGGGATCTCCGGTTTCTCCGGCCATCTCATTCCACCGGTGCTCCATCTTCATCCCATGTATCATCAGTGTCATCGCCTGCGGTGTCGTATGTAGTAAAAGCGGGCGTTAAACACTACACACACACACACACACACACACACACACACACACACACACACACACAAACGGTGTATCTCGGATGCGAGAGCCCCCAGTGGTCTACAGTGGAAATATATGAGTCTAACTGGAGAATTTAATGTCAAGAATGCACGTTGGCCATGGTAGCTCAAAGGTTAAGAGCGACTGGACGGAAACCAGGAGATCCGTGGTTCAAATCCCGGCCTTGGCGTTGAAATTTTCATGTTGACTCTATCCATCAAATATCTTAGCCTATATACGGCTAGTGAGGAGAAATGATTAATTTCCATCAATTAACTAAAATAAATAATTTTATAGGCTCTAATTGGGCGACATTTTATTACGATTTTTATTCCCTCGTGTTTTAACTAATATATTATATTATGTATCCCTCATACTTCTCCTAAACTTTTATTTATTTTCTTAATTAAGAAACTGCTATACTTATCTCTGCATGGGCTTTTAAATTTATTGTAAAACTTGCATGTGCTATTTATATTAAATATACAAAAATGGAGCTATTTACTCTGTATGCAATTTATAACTAATAAATATTGTTATTAGTACTAAATTTTAATTATTGTGAATTTTTAACGTATTTAAATAATTATTGGCTATGGGACTCGGTCAATTCAGATACCGAGTCAAAAGACATAGGAGCCCTCAGGCCTGCGGTTGCACGTTGTCATTGCAGTCCAAACTATTTTACGCAATAATTAGGCTTCTCCATTTCTCTTCTTTACAGAATTGTAACATATTGGATATTAATTTTATTCTCTGTGAGGGTTGGTATGACTTCGCACTGCGATGTTTATATTTTGACTTGATTGAAAGCCCTTCACTCGAACATGGTGACGTAATAAGGTTTATTTGTTTGCTTCCACTGTTGGCTGTTTGCATTCATTGTTCAGGCAGGTTGTACATTCAGGCCTTCTTTGAAACATTTGCCTACCAGCACGTGTATTTTGTTTAAAGAAGAAACTGCATATTTATGGACCTTTTGTGTTTCTTTACAACATCGCTTTGAGGAAGACAACGAACTGGCCAGCTAAAGGCTAAATGAGCTCTTTTCAGACCAACCCATTCTCTCTTCGTTATTAATGGAGGTACATTGCAATAAAGAACGAGGTTCATGCCTGTAAGAAGAGCAGCTTTGTAAACTTACGGGATCAGCGTGCTTTTTCGACTACTTTACAAGTTTGGAACGGGCAAACAAGCTTATAAACTGGGGCAGCTTACGACAGAATCCAACTTTATGCCATTTACAAAAAACTTTAACATATAAACGAGGGCAAGGTAAAATCATGGCGTTGCACTTCCTGCTGATCTATCCACAAATCTGTTGTAATGCCTACTACTTAACATGCAGGGAGATTAAATATAACGGTTAAATATTAAAAACAATGTTTTAACTATGGACTATCACAGATATCCCATTAAACTACCTGATAAAATTCGGAAAAGGAATGTTTCTCCGGTCTATATTAGTACGTAATAAAACTTTTAAAACCGTGCACGATGTTCACTTTTATTCGTTACTTCCCGCCCTTCAATTCAGCAAGGATGACGTCATAGTTGACTGATGATTCTATCTTGAAATCATGGTGCCCTCTACGGAGAAGTGGTAATTTTTGCAGAACAGTAAGCAAATTACAGCGCTCTGAGAGTCATTGCGCTGATAACTAATACAACCAGCTACCCCGGATATAAACACAGGGCACCGCGTCTTCATGATTGAATGTAACTTTCGTACCGGCATTAAAGTTGGTGCGGCATATAAATATAACAGGGCTGTTCAATAAACAATGATCATAAATTTTTACGGTCATATATATTCGCACAAACAATTCAATCTTATTATATTCTGTTAGCTTAATGTGAAACAATTACGCCGTAGTAGTTTCATTGTTGGTACTCCTGATTCCTGCCTGTGAGAACCAGAGAAATTCAGACATGTTCACTATCGCCTACCGCTGCAATGGAGGTAACCTGCAGTTAAAGTTGATGTTAGAGGAAGATCCAGAGCTTCTTTCAAACATAATCACTGCTGATAAAACTTGCTACATCATTTTGATCCTGAGAGCAAACAGCAAAGCTCAGTATGGAAATCTCCTTCATCACCAACCCCCCAAAAAACGAAAGTGGTTGCTTCTGCTGGGGTAGTTATGCTCATCTGATTCATTGGTATTCATGGAATGGTTTATCAGCATGTTGTACCTGCACACACATCAGTAACTGGACAATATTTCAGGGATGTCCTGAAAACATTGCAAGTCCAGATCAGGTGCAAAAGACCACATTTCTGTGAAGCAGGCTGGATGCTGCACCACCATAATGCGCGGCCGCATATTGTCAATGTTGTTGTTGAATATCTGGCAAAAATCAACGTGAAGTGCATCCCTCACCCTCCCTATAGTCCGGATTTAGCCCCTTGTGACTTTTTTCTGTTCCCTAACTTGAAGAAACGCCTTCGTGGGAGGCATTATCCACCATCAGAAGCAGTGGTGACAGCCCTCGCAGAAATCAGAGCGAAAGAATATTTTCGTAACATTAAGTATAAACAGACTGATAAATCGGCCGGAACAGATCATTTTTGGTCATTTAACCATGAAATAAATCTTTTTCTTCTTCTTTCTCTAACTCCTTTGTGCTGTTAAGCGTGGAGTACAAGCCTCTTCTACCCATTTCCTCCACTTTTCTCGGTCCATCATCATTCTATTCATTTCTGTCATGGTTTTCCCTCTATCGTTCCCCAACTTCTCAATGTATTCCTGATACAACATGCGTGTCCTTCCCCTAATTCTTTTACCTTCTGGTCTTGCTTCTAAATATTGTTTGGGTTTTCTTTCTTCTGACATGCGGAGTACATGTCCATACCATTTAAGTTGTCTTTTGCCCAATATTTCTTTAACGGAGTGTGTACCCAACTCTTCCCTTATTGTTACATTTCTAATCATATCTCTTCTTGTCTTCCCCACAGCTCGTCTTAAATATCTCATTTCCATAGCTGTTATTTTGCTTTCTTGTTTCCAGCTCTCTGCTCCATAAAATAGAACTGGTAGTATTATTGTTTTAAATACTATAATTTTTGTATCTTTTGTTATTTCCTTTTTTCCCACAATAGTATTATTAATCTGATAGTTGACCGAATTGGCCTTTCTTATTCTGTTTAAAATTCCCTGCTCTATTTTTCCATTCTTATTTATAATTGTACCCAGGTATTCATAACTGTCTACCTGTTCTAAGATTTCATCATTACATTTAATTTTAACTTCTTCTTCTTTCCTTCCTATATACATGGCTTTACTTTTGGGTATGTTTAATTCTAAACCTTTTCTAGTTAATTCTTCTTTCCATTCATTTAGCGCAAATTGTAAATTATTATTACTATTTGCTATTAATATGATGTCATCAGCATATATCAACGATTGTGCCCAAACTGGTCTTAAATTTCTATATCCTATCATAGTTCTTGCTGTTCTTCTTTTGCAAAATTTTCCATATTTCATCCATCACAATAATAAATAAGAGTAGACTGACACTATCTCCTTGTTTAACTCATCTATTCATCAGAAATGGTTCTGATTCTTGTGCATCTAATCTTATTATCCCTTTTGGTTCTTGATAAACTGACTGAATTGCTTCGATAAAATTCATAGGTACCCTTTTGTTCTTTAGAGCTCTCCAAATATGAAAAAATCCAGAAGTTAAATTATTAAATCAATTAAGTGGTTTGATGGATTAAAAGGTTTAGGGGAAAGATATTTATTTTAAAAAACAAACATCACGTATAGAATTTTGAAACACCGGCAGTCGATTCTGTTTTTAAATTTTTCATTTTCAGATTTTTGTAGTACTAACATTAACATATGAACAACTAGCGTTTGTTAAGATGACGACAGCTTTATTTCTGGCTGAGGATGTGTAGAAGTTTACATGAAATCGTGATCCCGGAGAATTTATAAGAATTATCATAATTTCTTATAGGATAAGAGGAGTTTTAAGTTAGAATTTTTTATATTTATATATATTTGTTTTCTTCACTGTTAATAGCTTCGTATTTTACGTAGTTATTAGTGGAAAGCCTATTACAAATACTAATTTAAACCAAGGAAGTGCAGTAGTTATTTGATTCTAAAGTTACTGGTTGTTACTTCAGGATTATCCCTCGACTGGACCAAAGTGTGGTAGATAACTTCAAAGGAACAGAAAATGCTGTAAGCGCTGCATTATTAAATTTCAGAAAAGTTACTCTGGCAGTTCACTGTTGTAGAGCGAAGAGCGTTTTATGGGTTTGCTGCGAGACAGATGGGATAATTCCATTAGGACGCTGCCACGGATGTTACTTTCTCTTACTTTCTACCAGCAAGAAACTGAAAACTTTCACAAACAAGTTCCAAAGTTTATTTGAATGTACAGATATTAGTTTTCCACTATGGACGTCCAAAGTACCAGCATTAACTTCCAAAAGAAAGAGGAAGAAAATCGCTTTGAGTGAACTACTGGTAAAACTTGTGATAACGATCGACTAGGAGAGGAGTGTAAAAAACACTAGCAAAATGTATTTGAGAAAATTGGTACATTCGGCTAGCTTTAAGGACTATAGTAAAGTTCATGTTTAAAGATACGTTTGTCATGTAATTTTACAAGAGCATCGGATCCCATACACCTTTAAAGGTATATGAAGTTTACGATGTCAGTCCCGGGGACAACACGCAGGTATAGTCCGGTTCACAAAGTCATTGCAACTACTGCACACCACACAAGAACGAGGGTTATTCGTAAAGTAAGTTCCGTTATTTTTTTATAAATTAAACCATCATAGATATTCCAAAAAATATATATATTGGACTCCTTACATTTTTCTCTATTTTTGCACGGTTGCCATATTTGTTTAAACATTTGTCATAACGTTCTGCAAGCTTCAATATACCGACGTCATACAGGTCTGCTGCCTGTGAGGATAACCAGTGTTCAAATGTTTCTTTCACCTCGTCACCTGTGCGGAAGCGCTTGACCCCGAGAAACTCCTTTAGGTAGCGGAACAAGTGAAATCGCTCTACGACAGGTCTGGACTATACGGTGAGTGCTCAATCTATTCACATCCAAAATAGCTGATGATATCTTGGATTCACCTTACAGAACGTGGTCTGGCATTGTCATGCAGCAACAACACCCCAGACGTTAGAAGGCGACGTCGCGTATCCTGTATTGCATGTTGGAGGTTAGTCAGAATAGAGCACTAAGCGTCTACATTGGTGGTTGTCCCTCGTTCCATAAACTCAACTAGCAACATTACATGTCCATCCCAAATCACGGATGCAATCACTTTCCGTGCTGAATTTGTATGTTGACTGCTGATGTGTGGAGTCATTCCATCGATTGACGTTTTGACTCTGGAGTCATGTGAGAAACCCACGTCTCGTCCCCAGTGACAATGCGTTCCAATAGTTGATCTCCTTCCTCATGATATCGGCTCAAACAGTTAAGTGGACAAGCCATTCTTGTCATGTTTTCCTGAGTAAGCAGCCTCGGAACCCAACGTGAACACAATTGGCGAAATTGCATGTTTTCAGAGACAATTTTGTACAGAGTTTTACCCACATCCGGAGATTCCATTGCTAAACTGGAAATTGTGAATCGTCGGTTTTCACAGATCTTTTCATCACCAGCATTGACCAAATTTTCTGTGATCACTGATGACGTGCCTGATCGCGGTTCATTATGGAGATTGTTGCGTCCGCCTTTGAAAGCTCGAACCCATTTACGCAATTTCCTGCCACTCATCTTATTGGGGCCGTTACACTTCACTGATCTGTCAATGAATGTCAGCTGCTGAAATGTTCCTTGCCGTCTAAATCCGAATCACAGACTGCATTTCACTTTCGGCGGGCTCGGTTATTCGTAAACTAAAGTCCGATTCGCCGTAGCTCATATAATTTCTCGTGAAACATCGAAACGCGCATGCGGACCATCTCCCGGTGTTTGCGCCATGATCGTCATTTGTTTGTCGGGTGCATGAATATTTCACTTGGCGCCGGTTATGTGGCCAGCTGGTCATGTGACTCGCCAGCGCGCATGAAAATAGTCTTCTTCCGTTTTGGGTAGCAGACATATTGGAGACATGTAGAGACATGTGATGTGCTTGGTTGTGTGGTTGCATGCAGCGTTTGTTCCAATGAAAAAACGATTTAATTTATTTAAAATATTAAATGTATTGTTGTCTTCTTCATGATTATTCACATAAGAAATGTAGCGTGTGCAATACATTTATCTAGTGATATGAATACCGCCAGTCAATGTAGAACAAGAACAACAATCTCAGCATTTGGTAGCCATTCTCAGTGACGAAGATGGAGCTGGAACATGTGAAGTTGAGGTAGAAGTTCTGCCAGATGAAGCTGCACTTCTTGAAGCCAGGGGCATTTCTGTCAGAGATGATGTTGCCATAGCACAGGTACATGGACTGGAAGAAGCTCTAAGTAATCAAGTGCAAGTACAGATACAAGAAGTGGATTCCTTCGGTTTCAATGCTGTGGCTGATGTTGGTGTACTTGAAGATACTCAGCAAACCACATCACAAGTATTAACTACCCAAATGGATCAACCATCGCCACCACAACAAACAGAACTGCTAGGTGTTAAAAGAAAAAGAGAAGACCTTTCTTCAGTATTGCCACATCAACAAGTGGGAACTAAAAAGCCATCTTCAACAAAAAATAATTCTGCTGTTTACAAAAAGCAAGAACCAGTGGATGAGAAGACTGCAAACTTGACATTCATCCAATGGCTGGCATCAGTGACAGAAAGGATTAGTCAAACAATGCATTTCCAGTTTAATGGAAAACCAGAACCTCTTGTGTTCTATATTCCTCAGAAATTTTTTGAGTGCTTGAGGGAACGCATCTCTTGCGGTGGCAAAAAAAGAGACTTCCTAATTTCACTAGTGGCTTCATAAAAAAAGATGCAGTCCCACTTGGAACATTTACAAAATATACATGGCATATAACCAACATCATTCATGTAAAACAAATCTTTGACACCCCATTGATGCCGCTTGAAATCACTCGCAGTTTTGTGGCAAATCATGATGGCACCTATGAACCTTATCATAAGCATAAGGATGAAAATGAAGTATGTAGAAAAAGAGAAGGCCACCTTTAATTAAACCTTTGGAGCTTAAACCCTTTCTCAAAGTTGGTAATATGTCACCTGATCAGACAGAACCAACACATTTCTTAATAGAATGGAGGATATAAAGACAATGAATATGGGGAGGGTTAGAAAACAGATAATTGTTAAAGTTTCATAACTTAATGAAGCGAGAATGGATAAGAGGAAGATATAAATGTTCGCATTTTCTATGTAATACTTCGTAAGAATCAATGTTGATCACGTAAATGTGTTCCTTTATATCATGTATTAATTCATGCCTTTATCCAAATTTTAGTGATCATAAACAGCATGTCTTGCGCGAAAACTGTACCATTTGCATTGGTAGTGGTGCAGTTTGCTTTCAACAGTGATAGTTAAAATGTTTAAAACAATCGAGTCGGGTAACTGTAAGCTCCATGGTCCTTGGGCCATTTGAGCATCATTTCACCCATTCCATTCATCGTACGATATAAGGTAACGTTGGACGAAAATTACAACAAACAACCCTATGGGTAAGGTAGTTCGGCCACAGTAATCGAACTGGGAGGGCGGCGGGCAACAGAGCTTGAGTTAGCTATGTTTGCGCTGATTGTTCGAAATGAGCGAACACAGTTTATTATGTGTTTCAAATGGGATGGTGTTTGTCCTTGAGCCCTACTAGTTGAGGAGTCCTGCGATGTTGTCGTATTGCATTTCGGCTAAGTGATGTGTGATAAGTGCCAAACTGATCAATCTCTAATAAATACTATTCGCGCTAAGACAAAAATTCAGATTTTTGCCAAAGCTGATCCATGTTGAAGGTAAGGAGTAATGTACAAAAGTGAATCGAGAATATATTAACACATTGCTTCACTCACACTGTTTATTCACAGGACATGTTTCAAGAGCTCTTGCTGCTATCCTCAGCTGATACTCGACTAGTGCAAGTTGTAGTGGTTTCTTCTTTCTCCGTTTTGTCAATAGATGGCATGATGTACTTGTCAAAGATGTCCGGCGGTGGAGTTTCAAAATTCATGACCCTATGACGATTTTTGTTGAATATACAAAATCCAGCTATAAAATTTACATTGGAAACAGAAAAGGATGGTGTGCTCCCCTTTTTGGACATCAAGATAAAAAAATATGAACAACAAACTCACCTTTGGTATTTACAGGAAACCGACACACACAGATAATTACATCAAGAACAACAGATTCAACCCGAAACAACACCAACATGCCATTTTCAACAGTTTAATCTTTCGGATGATCAACTTTCCACTAAACAGAGAAGATTATCAAGAAGAATACCTACACATAAAAAAGTAGCTATATCCAACGGTTTCAACCCAAATTTAGTAGACAAAACAGTTAGCAGACTCAACAAAGCTAAGAAAATAAAAGAAACCACCACCCTAGAACCTATAGGAGAAAAGGAGAAAAAACTTTTTAAAAAATTCACCTTCCACCCATCAGCCTATAACAAATTCCAAAAAATCTTCTCAAAACACAACATAACTCTTGCACCTCAAAATAGGTTTAATATCAGAAATTTGCTAAAAGGCCCTCCCAAAAATTCAATCAGTACCAAAGAAAAACCAGGAATCTATGAGATCAAATGTGAAACTTGCCCTAAAATTTATATAGGAAAAACAAAAAGAAATATTAACATCAGAACTAAAGAACATCTAAGAAACATTAAAAATGGTGAAACAGAAAAATCAGCAGTGGCTTTTCATTTTTTGAATACTAGACATGACATCAACTTGGAAACATCTCTAATAAAATATGTTAGTCATCCCATAGACCTTTCCGTATGGGAAAAAATCTTCATCAACAAAAATCGTCATAGAGTCATGAATTTTGAAACTCCACCACCGGACATCTTTGACAAGTACATCACGCCATCTATTGACAAAACGGAGAAAGAGGAAACCACTTCAACTTACACTAATCGAGTATCAGCTGATGATAGGAGCAAGAGCTCTTGAAACATGTCCTGTGAATAAACAGTGTGAGTGAAGCAATGTGTCAATATCTTCTCGATTCACTTTTGTAACAATAGATAATTTTATCTCCAAAAATGTTAGAACCATTACTTTAATAGCATTTATTCTCAAAGTGTCTAATGCTTCAGCACCTTTCAAAATCTAAACTTCACGAGTCTAATGGTTGAAGTTTCAGTGCGTGTCTCTTACTCGACATTAAGTTCTCCTAGAAGCTTTCCCTTTTATAGTTTGCAACCAATAATACTTCTCTCCAAATTTTTAGCAGAAGCAAAAACTGATTAGCATCATTTTCCCCCTCTCTTCCCAATATAAAACCTGTAGCTTCCCACTTTTGCGACCATTACATTTGTACAAATGGTGTTTGTTCATGATGACATCCTCTTTACAGATAGTACATTTGGGTGTAGGTATGCAGTGTATTTTATAAAGGTGTTCTGCAAGACAATCGTGGCCAGTTTCCATTCTAAGTAGGGCCACTGCAGTTTTTCTTGGTAGTTTTTGTATGTCAGTTTTGTCTCCAATGTTCTTATAATCCTTGTCTTTTATTTTATCTTCTTCATCAAGACTCTGCTGTCTTTTAAAATGTAGTTAATGTTGTGTAATTGTTTATTAATTTTAGTTTGTCTTACGGGTTTTATATTTTGAATTGCACCTTTTTTTGCTAGTTGGTCAGCATGTTCATTACCTAAAAGTCCAACGTGGCTGGAATCCATTGCAGGGTGATATGATTTCTTGATTCGACAGCTTTAATTAAACTTCTAATTTCTTTGATATTTCTTGCTGTTTTGGTTTTTAATTTACAATCCCATCTATGGCTGATTTTGAATCTGTTAAAATAACTATGTTTTGCTTTATGTACGGTCTGCACAGGACATTCTCCAGTGCTGCTTTTATGGCTGTTAGTTCTATATTATAATGCTTTGAAGTTTCGTCTAGTGATAGATACTCTGTTTGAAATCGTAAAGAAAAAGAATCAAGATGACACCTCTGAAATAATTGGAATAACAGCCTGCAAGCAAAAACATATATTCAACCTGAAATTAGGTCATCGTTAAACCCTTTCATTTCTCATTATTGGATGTAATTATGATGACCACTGAGCGAAATTTGTCTCAGAACTATACTTACGACCGATTTCACCAACACGTGTTAAAATCGACATTAACAATTGTAAGCTAACAATTCTCACAGCCTTAACAAAAACTGTTAAAATTCTTGCATTTCACGAACTTATTTTCTGAAAATGTTAACAAGCACATGTGAATGGTCAGATACTTTTAAATATTACAGATATAAAAGGCAGTGGAAGAATCGTATTATTTTCTGAGCGTACTACGATGCGCTTTTGTTTTTATTTTCGTTTACATACACCTGAAAAAATGTTGGGAGAACAAAATCAGGACAAATCATTGAACAAATTTCTCATAAATCGAGAAGTAGTTGTCAGTTCAACTAAAAATGAAATATAAGAATATTGTGGAAAATAAGAGGACGGATGCAGTAAATGTAAAAGAGAAAGATATGACGTACGAAAATATTGAAAAATACCCTGACGTCCACTTTCTTCTTGTTTGGAGATACTTTATTTGAACAGGTAGACGGAGTAGCAATGGGCTCTCCTTTGTCACCAGCTATAGCTAATTTCTATATGCAACACCAAGAACATGAAATACTTGCCACAGATCCACTTAAACTATCTCATTTCTATAGACACGTGGACGACAGTTTTGTAATTTGGCCACATGGATCAGACGTTTGCCTAGCTTTCCTGCGCATCTCAACAGCCGTCGACCTCAAATACAGTTTACCATGGAAGTGGAGAAGGATAGAACTCTTCCATTCCTGGACATTCTTGTTAAAAAAAAAACAGCAACGGTACACTGGGGTATGCTGTATATCGCAAGCCTACACACACCGATCTCTATCTGAACGCTCATAGTTTCCATCATAATTCTCAACGACTGGGAGTTCTCAATACACCGGCCCACAGAGGTTTGTCTATCTCTGATTCCAGCCACTTAAAACAAGAATTGCAGCACCTGAGACTCACTTTCCGTCAATACGGCTACCCTGAATATGACGTTGAAGCGTAGATCATCAAAGCTAGGAAAGGGAAACCTGTAATTCAGCAAGCGTCAGACAAGCCTAGCGCTACAACCTACATCCCGTTTACTGGCAATCTATCCGGCAGAATCATCAGCCTCGATCAGCAAAGCTAGGAATGGGAAACCTGTAATACAGCAAGCGTCAGATAAGCCTACCGCTACAGCCTACATCCCGTTTACCGGCAATCTATCCGGCAGAATTATCAGCCTCGATCACCAAAGCTAGGAATGGGAAACCTGTAATACAGCAAGCGTCAGATACGCCTATCGCTACAGCCTACATCCAGTTTACCGGCAATCTATCCGGCAGAATCAGCAGAATTCTCACCAAATACATCATCAGGACCATCCACAAGCCACCTCCGAAGATTAAACAGCTGTTGAGACCAGTGAAGGCAAACTGGACTTCCAAGTTCCGGGAGTGTACCGCATTCCCTGAGAATGTAGGACACCGTATATAGGACAAACCGGAAGGACCATCGCTACTAGAATAATCGAACATGGACGTAGCATTCGTTTAATGCAACCTGAGAAGTCTGGGTTGGCAGAGAATTGTTTTGATAACGACCATAGAGCCAATTTTCGGGAGATGATCACCTTGGCAAAATGTAACAGTTACTGGATAATTAAGGAGGCTTTGGCGATTTCCTCTGAAAGGAGCACGTTTAATCGTGATGCTGGATTTCAGTTCAGCTCCTCTTGGAAACCGGCCTTAAAATGGAAATCCGTCGAATTAAGAAACAAAGATCAATACGGCTTGATAATCAAGTTAAGTAGTTACGTTTCTTTGACACGTTATCTCCTAGCCTGGCATTTAATTTACTGAAGATAGTCCTTTGTTCAGTAATGCGAATTTTTATAGTGTTTTGTCTTTGTCTATAGTCGTGTTATATCCAGTATTTCATTTGAGGTTATAACATTTTATAAATATCCTGATGATGGGAGAGATGTACACTCCCGAAATATTGATATCTAATAATCTTTTCACCTGGCTGGCTGCCCAAAAAAAAGTGAGAGTATCGGAAATGTGAATGTGACTTTCACAATCAGAAATACTAAGCAACTTCGTCGATATAACATTTAGAACGAGGAACGAAGAAGGAGAGAAGTGACGAGTGACATGATGCTGAGCACATCGTCCCCTCTACCTTACGGCTGAGGGCGTGAGTCCGGCAGTTGGGTTTGCAGGCCGTGGTCCGATATGGGCTGTCGCGCCATGGGTTATTATTTATTATTAAATTAATTTGATTCTAAGCGAACCAATTTAATTATAGAGCATCCAGTCTGGATTGTAACGTGTTTGGACAGTGTTGTCGTTTTGTATCTCGCAGGTGTCCTAGAATGCGCGCATTGTTGTGATAGTGATGCAGGAATGCAACGAATATTCGGAGACATAACCCTGTCCTTGCAGACTTCTAGAATCGTGTCAAAAGTCTCTGTAGCAGATTTATTCAATTAGACGTACAATTTAATGACAGAACCCTGCATCCGGCTTCTCAATAAGAGCATAGTAACACAGTTTCACGTCAGGAGGTGTCTATACCAGCGTTTATATTTAAAATTCACATCCTCCATCTTTAAGTTACGATGATGACGTGTATAAGGGCGCTCAACTGAAGAGTTAATCATGGAATAAGGCAGATATAAATACTTCTAAAACTGAATAAAAGTGTAAATAATCTTATAAAAATACACGCACATAAACTACAAAAACAAAAATTATAGATCTAAACTTCCAAAAATCTAAATTATTCTCCACCACTGTGTCATCATCCGCGAGCATTTATGCAAAGCTGTCCGCCAGCTGCAGAGCCGTCCTAAGGTCTGCTAGGTGAAAACACTCTAGCAGCACGTGTCGTACAGATAACGCTTCGTTGCAAAATGGACACAGTGGAGCAGGCTCCTTTTTAAAAAGTATACTATGAGTAAAAAGCAGTGCCCAATACGTAACCGAGCCAAACTCACCTCCTTGTGACGAAATGACCGACAGGAGGTAACCCAGGGAATCGGAAGTTCTTTCACAGATCTAAGTTTATTATTGCGGAGAGCGGACCACTCATTCTGCCAGCAGGTTTGCACAGCTCTCCGCAATACGGCTCTAAAATCTTCCGATCTCACAGATGGTACTCGAACCCTGAGCTTCATGGCAGCCGTCCTGGCTGCCGAATCCGTCATTTCATTCCCCCGCAAGCCTACGTGACCAGGGATCCATGCACACACCACGCTAACGCCAGAAGCGTGTAAAACGTGGAGGGCATCCTGGTTACGTTGCACAACAGGGTGGTAGTTGTACAGCCGCCGTAGGCTTTGAAGTGCACTGAGGGAATCACTCAGGATTAAGCTCGGACTTTACATGAAATGATACGCAAATGAGACTACCTTCAATAGAGCTTAGAGTTATGCAACATTCATCTCTCTGGATAAGGAAAGCACCTAAAAAAAATGAAGAAAACAGCTTATCCATATAGCTCCCACCGATCGAGACTCCAGCGGTGCTAAATGACCTGCAAGAAAGTGGAAGTTGATATCATTTCTTCCTACCTGCTGTGATAGAGGAATCATTAAGTTCCAGTGATGGCACTACGGTGCCGTCTGTGCAACTGACGTGCTTCCCAGCCCTGTGCTAAACACCAATGAACACATTACTCCAGCCAGTGGAATTTGTAGTAATCACAAATGACAGATTTTCACTCCACGTGGAGTAATCAGTGCGTTATCTGAGAGATCTATTACTAAAGATAAATCCATGGTGACCGCTCCGACAGCGCGACTCTACCAGGCTGTCTCTTGTTGCCTTGATCACTGGTGATGGGAAAATAATATGTGTAAGGGAAGTGCGAAGCTGTAGAATTGAACACCCTTGGTGTACATCCTTCAGAATCTTGGGAGACAATGTAACCCAGCTTCCCTTCTTAAGGGGAACCCCAATTAGCATATGACCCAAATAAGTCGCTTTCCACCTGCTTGTAATGGTCTGGCAAAAAATACTTCTAAAGACTTATTGCACCATTACTAGATCTTGCGAACCATCAAGAATCGAGAGTAGACTAACGTAAAAACTGTGCTTGGTTTTTGTACCATACGAGTAGAAATGTGTTGTGAAGTTATTCTGAAGATCTATAATAGAAACCTGGCTGGATGAATGGGATACCATTGAAAAAGGTAGGCGGAGATATTTATAGCCAACACATGGTCTACTCCATTATGTGTCAGGTCATGATCCGTACCCCGAGTACTTACAAATCGGTTCGGTCAAAGAGACAGTAATTTATGTGCATGTGGACAAGTAGGTACCCCTGAATATAGTATATGGGAATGCAAAAATACTTTATTATTAAGAGTTGAATATGGCAAATACATCCAGAACAAAATAATAAATAAAGTAATTGGGAAAAAGAAGTTATATTGTTATTTAAATAAAATAACAACAAAATTTTCTAAAGATAAATATAAGTAATTTTGATGGATAGAGTCAACACGGATCTCCTGGTTTCCATCCAGTCGCTCTTAACCTTTGAGCTGTCATGGCCAACGTGCCTTCCTGACACTAAATTCTCCAGTTGACTCATATATTTCCCCGGTAGACCACTAGGGGCTCTCGCATCCGAGATACACCTTTAGTGGCGACTTACTATTGTAAGTACTTATGTCCCAGGCTTCATCATTTAACTCTTGTTATTTTAGTTAATTGATGGAAATTAATCATTTCTCCACACTAGCCATATATACGCTAAGATATTTGATGGATAGAGTCAACATGAAAAATTCAATGCCATGGCCGGGATTTGAAACACGGATCTCTTGGTTTCCATCCAGTCGCTCTTAACCTTTAAGCTACCATGGCCAACGTGCCTTCCTGACATTAAATTCTTCAGTTGACTCATATATTTCCCCGGCTATATACGGCTAGCGTGGAGAAATGATTAATTTTCATCAATTAACTAAAATAATAAGAGTTAATAGATGAAGCCTGGGACTTAAGTACTTACAATATTAAGTCGCCACAAACGGTGTGGCCGTGCCGTGGCTCAGTGGTTAGACCGCTTGGCTCTCACCAAGGCGGCCCGGGTTCGTTCCCAGGCGACCGCAAAGTGAGATTTGTGATGGATAACACGGCGCTGGGGCGGGTTTTCTCCGGGATCTCCGGTTTCTCCGGCCATCTCATTCCACCGGTGCTCCATCTTCATCCCATGTATCATCAGTGTCATCGCCTGCGGTGTCGTATGTAGTAAAAGCGGGCGTTAAACACTACACACACACACACACACACACACACACACACACACACAAACGGTGTATCTCGGATGCGAGAGCCCCCAGTGGTCTACAGTGGAAATATATGAGTCTAACTGGAGAATTTAATGTCAAGAATGCACGTTGGCCATGGTAGCTCAAAGGTTAAGAGCGACTGGACGGAAACCAGGAGATCCGTGGTTCAAATCCCGGCCTTGGCGTTGAAATTTTCATGTTGACTCTATCCATCAAATATCTTAGCCTATATACGGCTAGTGAGGAGAAATGATTAATTTCCATCAATTAACTAAAATAAATAATTTTATAGGCTCTAATTGGGCGACATTTTATTACGATTTTTATTCCCTCGTGTTTTAACTAATATATTATATTATGTATCCCTCATACTTCTCCTAAACTTTTATTTATTTTCTTAATTAAGAAACTGCTATACTTATCTCTGCATGGGCTTTTAAATTTATTGTAAAACTTGCATGTGCTATTTATATTAAATATACAAAAATGGAGCTATTTACTCTGTATGCAATTTATAACTAATAAATATTGTTATTAGTACTAAATTTTAATTATTGTGAATTTTTAACGTATTTAAATAATTATTGGCTATGGGACTCGGTCAATTCAGATACCGAGTCAAAAGACATAGGAGCCCTCAGGCCTGCGGTTGCACGTTGTCATTGCAGTCCAAACTATTTTACGCAATAATTAGGCTTCTCCATTTCTCTTCTTTACAGAATTGTAACATATTGGATATTAATTTTATTCTCTGTGAGGGTTGGTATGACTTCGCACTGCGATGTTTATATTTTGACTTGATTGAAAGCCCTTCACTCGAACATGGTGACGTAATAAGGTTTATTTGTTTGCTTCCACTGTTGGCTGTTTGCATTCATTGTTCAGGCAGGTTGTACATTCAGGCCTTCTTTGAAACATTTGCCTACCAGCACGTGTATTTTGTTTAAAGAAGAAACTGCATATTTATGGACCTTTTGTGTTTCTTTACAACATCGCTTTGAGGAAGACAACGAACTGGCCAGCTAAAGGCTAAATGAGCTCTTTTCAGACCAACCCATTCTCTCTTCGTTATTAATGGAGGTACATTGCAATAAAGAACGAGGTTCATGCCTGTAAGAAGAGCAGCTTTGTAAACTTACGGGATCAGCGTGCTTTTTCGACTACTTTACAAGTTTGGAACGGGCAAACAAGCTTATAAACTGGGGCAGCTTACGACAGAATCCAACTTTATGCCATTTACAAAAAACTTTAACATATAAACGAGGGCAAGGTAAAATCATGGCGTTGCACTTCCTGCTGATCTATCCACAAATCTGTTGTAATGCCTACTACTTAACATGCAGGGAGATTAAATATAACGGTTAAATATTAAAAACAATGTTTTAACTATGGACTATCACAGATATCCCATTAAACTACCTGATAAAATTCGGAAAAGGAATGTTTCTCCGGTCTATATTAGTACGTAATAAAACTTTTAAAACCGTGCACGATGTTCACTTTTATTCGTTACTTCCCGCCCTTCAATTCAGCAAGGATGACGTCATAGTTGACTGATGATTCTATCTTGAAATCATGGTGCCCTCTACGGAGAAGTGGTAATTTTTGCAGAACAGTAAGCAAATTACAGCGCTCTGAGAGTCATTGCGCTGATAACTAATACAACCAGCTACCCCGGATATAAACACAGGGCACCGCGTCTTCATGATTGAATGTAACTTTCGTACCGGCATTAAAGTTGGTGCGGCATATAAATATAACAGGGCTGTTCAATAAACAATGATCATAAATTTTTACGGTCATATATATTCGCACAAACAATTCAATCTTATTATATTCTGTTAGCTTAATGTGAAACAATTACGCCGTAGTAGTTTCATTGTTGGTACTCCTGATTCCTGCCTGTGAGAACCAGAGAAATTCAGACATGTTCACTATCGCCTACCGCTGCAATGGAGGTAACCTGCAGTTAAAGTTGATGTTAGAGGAAGATCCAGAGCTTCTTTCAAACATAATCACTGCTGATAAAACTTGCTACATCATTTTGATCCTGAGAGCAAACAGCAAAGCTCAGTATGGAAATCTCCTTCATCACCAACCCCCCAAAAAACGAAAGTGGTTGCTTCTGCTGGGGTAGTTATGCTCATCTGATTCATTGGTATTCATGGAATGGTTTATCAGCATGTTGTACCTGCACACACATCAGTAACTGGACAATATTTCAGGGATGTCCTGAAAACATTGCAAGTCCAGATCAGGTGCAAAAGACCACATTTCTGTGAAGCAGGCTGGATGCTGCACCACCATAATGCGCGGCCGCATATTGTCAATGTTGTTGCTGAATATCTGGCAAAAATCAACGTGAAGTGCATCCCTCACCCTCCCTATAGTCCGGATTTAGCCCCTTGTGACTTTTTTCTGTTCCCTAACTTGAAGAAACGCCTTCGTGGGAGGCATTATCCACCATCAGAAGCAGTGGTGACAGCCCTCGCAGAAATCAGAGCGAAAGAATATTTTCGTAACATTAAGTATAAACAGACTGATAAATCGGCCGGAACAGATCATTTTTGGTCATTTAACCATGAAATAAATCTTTTTCTTCTTCTTTCTCTAACTCCTTTGTGCTGTTAAGCGTGGAGTACAAGCCTCTTCTACCCATTTCCTCCACTTTTCTCGGTCCATCATCATTCTATTCATTTCTGTCATGGTTTTCCCTCTATCGTTCCCCAACTTCTCAATGTATTCCTGATACAACATGCGTGTCCTTCCCCTAATTCTTTTACCTTCTGGTCTTGCTTCTAAATATTGTTTGGGTTTTCTTTCTTCTGACATGCGGAGTACATGTCCATACCATTTAAGTTGTCTTTTGCCCAATATTTCTTTAACGGAGTGTGTACCCAACTCTTCCCTTATTGTTACATTTCTAATCATATCTCTTCTTGTCTTCCCCACAGCTCGTCTTAAATATCTCATTTCCATAGCTGTTATTTTGCTTTCTTGTTTCCAGCTCTCTGCTCCATAAAATAGAACTGGTAGTATTATTGTTTTAAATACTATAATTTTTGTATCTTTTGTTATTTCCTTTTTTCCCACAATAGTATTATTAATCTGATAGTTGACCGAATTGGCCTTTCTTATTCTGTTTAAAATTCCCTGCTCTATTTTTCCATTCTTATTTATAATTGTACCCAGGTATTCATAACTGTCTACCTGTTCTAAGATTTCATCATTACATTTAATTTTAACTTCTTCTTCTTTCCTTCCTATATACATGGCTTTACTTTTGGGTATGTTTAATTCTAAACCTTTTCTAGTTAATTCTTCTTTCCATTCATTTAGCGCAAATTGTAAATTATTATTACTATTTGCTATTAATATGATGTCATCAGCATATATCAACGATTGTGCCCAAACTGGTCTTAAATTTCTATATCCTATCATAGTTCTTGCTGTTCTTCTTTTGCAAAATTTTCCATATTTCATCCATCACAATAATAAATAAGAGTAGACTGACACTATCTCCTTGTTTAACTCATCTATTCATCAGAAATGGTTCTGATTCTTGTGCATCTAATCTTATTATCCCTTTTGGTTCTTGATAAACTGACTGAATTGCTTCGATAAAATTCATAGGTACCCTTTTGTTCTTTAGAGCTCTCCAAATATGAAAAAATCCAGAAGTTAAATTATTAAATCAATTAAGTGGTTTGATGGATTAAAAGGTTTAGGGGAAAGATATTTATTTTAAAAAACAAACATCACGTATAGAATTTTGAAACACCGGCAGTCGATTCTGTTTTTAAATTTTTCATTTTCAGATTTTTGTAGTACTAACATTAACATATGAACAACTAGCGTTTGTTAAGATGACGACAGCTTTATTTCTGGCTGAGGATGTGTAGAAGTTTACATGAAATCGTGATCCCGGAGAATTTATAAGAATTATCATAATTTCTTATAGGATAAGAGGAGTTTTAAGTTAGAATTTTTTATATTTATATATATTTGTTTTCTTCACTGTTAATAGCTTCGTATTTTACGTAGTTATTAGTGGAAAGCCTATTACAAATACTAATTTAAACCAAGGAAGTGCAGTAGTTATTTGATTCTAAAGTTACTGGTTGTTACTTCAGGATTATCCCTCGACTGGACCAAAGTGTGGTAGATAACTTCAAAGGAACAGAAAATGCTGTAAGCGCTGCATTATTAAATTTCAGAAAAGTTACTCTGGCAGTTCACTGTTGTAGAGCGAAGAGCGTTTTATGGGTTTGCTGCGAGACAGATGGGATAATTCCATTAGGACGCTGCCACGGATGTTACTTTCTCTTACTTTCTACCAGCAAGAAACTGAAAACTTTCACAAACAAGTTCCAAAGTTTATTTGAATGTACAGATATTAGTTTTCCACTATGGACGTCCAAAGTACCAGCATTAACTTCCAAAAGAAAGAGGAAGAAAATCGCTTTGAGTGAACTACTGGTAAAACTTGTGATAACGATCGACTAGGAGAGGAGTGTAAAAAACACTAGCAAAATGTATTTGAGAAAATTGGTACATTCGGCTAGCTTTAAGGACTATAGTAAAGTTCATGTTTAAAGATACGTTTGTCATGTAATTTTACAAGAGCATCGGATCCCATACACCTTTAAAGGTATATGAAGTTTACGATGTCAGTCCCGGGGACAACACGCAGGTATAGTCCGGTTCACAAAGTCATTGCAACTACTGCACACCACACAAGAACGAGGGTTATTCGTAAAGTAAGTTCCGTTATTTTTTTATAAATTAAACCATCATAGATATTCCAAAAAATATATATTGGACTCCTTACATTTTTCTCTATTTTTGCACGGTTGCCATATTTGTTTAAACATTTGTCATAACGTTCTGCAAGCTTCAATATACCGACGTCATACAGGTCTGCTGCCTGTGAGGATAACCAGTGTTCAAATGTTTCTTTCACCTCGTCACCTGTGCGGAAGCGCTTGACCCCGAGAAACTCCTTTAGGTAGCGGAACAAGTGAAATCGCTCTACGACAGGTCTGGACTATACGGTGAGTGCTCAATCTATTCACATCCAAAATAGCTGATGATATCTTGGATTCACCTTACAGAACGTGGTCTGGCATTGTCATGCAGCAACAACACCCCAGACGTTAGAAGGCGACGTCGCGTATCCTGTATTGCATGTTGGAGGTTAGTCAGAATAGAGCACTAAGCGTCTACATTGGTGGTTGTCCCTCGTTCCATAAACTCAACTAGCAACATTACATGTCCATCCCAAATCACGGATGCAATCACTTTCCGTGCTGAATTTGTATGTTGACTGCTGATGTGTGGAGTCATTCCATCGATTGACGTTTTGACTCTGGAGTCATGTGAGAAACCCACGTCTCGTCCCCAGTGACAATGCGTTCCAATAGTTGATCTCCTTCCTCATGATATCGGCTCAAACAGTTAAGTGGACAAGCCATTCTTGTCATGTTTTCCTGAGTAAGCAGCCTCGGAACCCAACGTGAACACAATTGGCGAAATTGCATGTTTTCAGAGACAATTTTGTACAGAGTTTTACCCACATCCGGAGATTCCATTGCTAAACTGGAAATTGTGAATCGTCGGTTTTCACAGATCTTTTCATCACCAGCATTGACCAAATTTTCTGTGATCACTGATGACGTGCCTGATCGCGGTTCATTATGGAGATTGTTGCGTCCGCCTTTGAAAGCTCGAACCCATTTACGCAATTTCCTGCCACTCATCTTATTGGGGCCGTTACACTTCACTGATCTGTCAATGAATGTCAGCTGCTGAAATGTTCCTTGCCGTCTAAATCCGAATCACAGACTGCATTTCACTTTCGGCGGGCTCGGTTATTCGTAAACTAAAGTCCGATTCGCCGTAGCTCATATAATTTCTCGTGAAACATCGAAACGCGCATGCGGACCATCTCCCGGTGTTTGCGCCATGATCGTCATTTGTTTGTCGGGCGCATGAATATTTCACTTGGCGCCGGTTATGTGGCCAGCTGGTCATGTGACTCGCCAGCGCGCATGAAAATAGTCTTCTTCCGTTTTGGGTAGCAGACATATTGGAGACATGTAGAGACATGTGATGTGCTTGGTTGTGTGGTTGCATGCAGCGTTTGTTCCAATGAAAAAACGATTTAATTTATTTAAAATATTAAATGTATTGTTGTCTTCTTCATGATTATTCACATAAGAAATGTAGCGTGTGCAATACATTTATCTAGTGATATGAATACCGCCAGTCAATGTAGAACAAGAACAACAATCTCAGCATTTGGTAGCCATTCTCAGTGATGAAGATGGAGCTGGAACATGTGAAGTTGAGGTAGAAGTTCTGCCAGATGAAGCTGCACTTCTTGAAGCCAGGGGCATTTCTGTCAGGGATGATGTTGCCATAGCACAGGTACATGGACTGGAAGAAGCTCTAAGTAATCAAGTACAAGTACAGATACAAGAACTGGATTCCTTCGGTTTCAATGCTGTGGCTGATGCTGGTGTACTTGAAAATACTCAGCAAACCACATCACAAGTATTAAGTACCCAAATGGCTCAACCATCGCCACCACAACAAACAGAACTGCTGAGTGTTAAAAGAGAAAGAGAAGACCTTTCTTCAGTATTGCCACATCAACAAGTGGGAACTAAAAAGCCATCTTCAAGAAAAAATAATTCTGCTGCTTCCAAAAATCAAGAACCAGTGGATGAGAAGACTGCAAACTTGACATTCATCCAATGGCTGGCATCAGTGACAGAAAGGATTATTCAAACAATGCATTTACAGTTTAATGGAAAACCAGAACCTCTTGTGTTCCATATTCCTCAGAAATTTTTTGAGTGCTTGAGGGAACGCATCTCTTGCGGTGGCAAGAAAAAGAGACTTCCTAATTTCACAAGTGGCTTCGTAAGAAAAGATGCAGTCCCACTTGGAACATTTACAAAATATACATGGCATATAAGCAACATCATTCATGTAAAACAAATCTTTGACACCCCATTGATGCCGCTTGAAATCACTCGCAGTTTTGTGGAAAATCATGATGGCACCTATGAACCTTATCATAGGCGTAAGGATGAAAATGAAGCATATAGAAAAAGAGAAGGCCAACCTTTAATTAAACCTTTGGAGCATAAAACCTTTCTCAAAGTTGGTAATATGTCACCTGATCAGACAGAACCAACACCTTTCTTAATAGAATGGAGGATATAAAGACAATGAATATGGGGAGGGTTAGAAAACAGATAATTATTAAAGTTTCATAACTTAATGAAGCGAGAATGGATAAGAGGAAGATATAAATGTTCGCATTTTCTATGTAATACTTCGTAAGAATCAATGTTGATCACGGAAATGTGTTCCTTTATATCATGTATTAATTCATGCCTTTATCCAACTTTTAGTGATCATAAACAGCATGTCTTGCGCGAAAACTTTACCATTTGTATTGGTAGTGGTGCAGTTTGCTTTCGACAGTGACAGTTAAAATGTTTTAAACAATCGAGTCGGGTAACTGTAAGCTCCATGGTCCCTGGGTCCATTTGAGCATCATTTCACCCATTCCATTCATCGTTCGATATAAGGTAACGTTGGACGTAAATTACAACAAACAACCCTATGGGTAAGGTAGTTCGGCCACAGTAATCAAACTGGGGGCGGCGGGCAACAGAGCTTGAGTTAGCTATGTTTGCGCTGATTGTTCAAAATGAGCGAACACAGTTTATTATGTGTTTCAAACGGGATCGTGTTTGTCCTTGAGCCCTACTAGTTGAGTCCTGCGATGTTGTCGTATTGCATTTCGGCTAAGTGAGTGTGACAAGCGCCAAACTGATCAATCTCTAATAAATACTATTCACGCTAAGACAAAAATTCAGATTTTTGCCAAAGCTGATCCTTGTTGAAGGTAAGGAGTAATGTACAAAAGTGAATCTAGAAGATATTGATACATTGCTTCACTCACACTGTTTATTCACAGGACATGTTTCAAGAGCTCTCGCTCCTATCATCAGCTGATACTCGACTAGTGCAAGTTGTAGTGGTTTCCTCTTTCTCCGTTTTGTCAATAGATGGCGTGATGTACTTGTCACAGATGTCCGGTGGTGGAGTTTCAAAATGCATGACTCTATGACGATTTTTGTTGAATATACAAAATCCAGCTATAAAATTTACATTGGAAACAGAAGAGGATGGTGTGCTCCCCTTTTTGGACATCAAGATCAAAAAAATGAACAACAAACTCACCTTTGGTATTTACAGGAAACCGACACATACAGATAATTACATCAAGAACAACAGTTTCAACCCAAAACAACACCAACATGCCATTTTCAACAGTTTAATCTTTCGGATGATCAACTTTCCACTAAACAGAGAAGATTATCAAGGAGAATACCTACACATAAAAAGTAGCTATATCCAACGGTTTCAACCCAAATTTAGTAGACAAAACAGTTAACAGACTCAACAAAGCTAAGAAAATAAAAGAAACCACCACCCTAGAACATACAGGAGAAAAAGAGAAAAAACTTTTTAAAAAATTCACCTTCCACCCATCAGCCTATAACAAATTCCAAAAAATCTTCTCAAAACACAACATAACTCTTGCACCTCAAAATAGGTTTAATATCAGAAATTTGTTAAAAGGCCCTCCCAAAAATTCAATCACTACCAAAGAAAAACCAGGAATCTATGAGATCAAATGTGAAACTTGCCCTAAAATTTATATAGGAAAAACAAAAAGAAATATTAACATCAGAACTAAAGAACATCTAAGAAACATTAAAAATGGTGAAACAGAAAAATCAGCAGTGGCTTTTCATTTTTTGAATACTAGACATGACATCAACTTGGAAACATCCCTAATAAAATATGTTAATCACCCCATAGACCTTTCGGTATGGGAAAAAATCTTCATCAACAAAAATCGTCATAAAGTCATGAATTTTGAAACTCCACCACCGGACATCTTTGACAAGTACATCATGCCATCTATTGACAAAACGGAGAAAGAGGAAACCACTACAACTTGCACTAATCGAGTATCAGCTGATGATAGGAGCAAGAGCTCTTGAAACATGTCCTGTGAATAAACAGTGTGAGTGAAGCAATGTGTCAATATCTTCTCGATTCACTTTTGTATTAATTTGTGCTTCACTGTCCCTACGCTTCTTCCAAGTTTATACTTTGAAGGAGTAATGTATTTAAAATAGCCATAAAAGTTTCATATTTTTAGCTCAAATACAAATAAATAAATTATATACCATTATTATATTACAACAATGAATTGCGACGTATGCATTGTAATGAATATCATTATTGGTTGGCATATATGCGTGAACGTATATTTGAAATTACTCAGAACTGAAACGTAAACATTTGACATGACGTGATAAAAGAAATATGTACTTTGAATAAGAAAAGGTGTTTGTTAAATTCAAAGAGAGGAAGCAATTCAGTTGTTGCTAGTCTGGCAGAACGTATCTGGTCACACTATATCTTTATTTATGAATGGTTCGTAATCTCTATTTACTCTAGAGAGTTCAAAGCAGCATTATTCAGTTACTCTTCTATGGAAAAGTATATCAGCTGTATCAATAAGACACGATCCAACTTCCCCCTTACTAATGCTAGAACAATCCAATTGAGTTAATGTGGGCTCAAATTACGTTGCAAATAGTAACAATATTTTTAAGCTGACTGACGTTGAACTACTCATTCACGAAGAAATTAACAGGGAACACAACAAGACTGGGAAAACTGCGTGAGACATCAGATAAACTACAAGAAGACGACTTTTGGAAAGTAATAACACGTAATAAAGTTTTGGAACCTATCATCATAAATTTACAGTACTCAGACGTTGAAGACAATGACAGTGACGAAGTATCTCTCAACGTAAGTAACATTCACAGATTCATGGTATTTTCGTTCGATTACAAAAAGAAGTAACTAATAAATATAATAATTTTAAACTAAATATTGAAACCATTTGCGTTATATACGAATATTCATGTTGCAATTGTGATTTGAACAACTGCATTATTATAAAACTTTGGAAAATTCAGTTCACTTTAGCGCCAAGAACACTCGCAAGTGTGTGAGAAATATGGAAATATAAAGAGTGGGGATAACGAGGTGGTAATCCTGACGGCTCTAAAGCATCTGATTCACTATAGGCGACAAAATGCCCGCCTCGGTAGCGTAGATGGTAGCGTGTCTGCCTCACGTTCAAGAGGTCCCGAGTTCGAATTTCGGTCAGGGTGTGTTATTTGGATAAGTTTTTTCTGGGGTTTTCCCGTATCCTTAAAAGACGAATGTCGGGTAGCTCTAAGCTGGGACTCTGGACATATTTGAACATCATTTGACCCATTGCATTCACTGTCCGATATAATTTAACGTTGGAGGACGTAAAATTAAATTAAAAAAGAAAAAAAAAGAAACACGCGAGAACTCACCCTATTTGAAATAAGTAATAATTAGAATTATAACCCATGGCGCGACAGCCCTTAGAGGGCTAAGGCCTACCAACCCGACTGCCGGCCTCATGCCCACTTACGCACGGCAGAATTGGACGATCATCTAACCGATACGGGGCCCCGTAGGGGAAGGGATCCGTCCCTTTCAGCTGCCAAAGTGCGGGCGCTGCGGACCCTTAGCACTCGTGGTACCTCTGACGTTACTAGAGGAACCTCGGGCCGAACAGCCGAGCCCCTCCTTCGGGAGTTGTTCGGATTGGGATGGTCTCGAGGGGGCAGTGTGTTCCCGATACCCGTGGGAGATTGGGTACGTCTTCGGACGGGGTTGAGGGAAGCCATTAAGTTTCCGGGCATCAGCCTGCTTAGCTAGTAGAAGGTGTGCTAGATCACCAGGCGGCCCCACCGAGGTCATATCGGTAGTCTTCACCTTGAGTGCTGACGCGCGTAAGTGGCGTTTCCACTTCCGTCTCGTCTTGTGTCCCTAGGACCAGATCGGGGGGAGGGGGAGGGGCTTGTTGGGAAACTAGGTCTTGCCCTAATGGAAAGCCCCACGGAGGATGCCGGGCGCCCTTTAAGGAACAGCTCGGATAACTCCATGGTTGAAAGAGGCCCGGGTCTTGTTCCTACGGGTTCAAGGCTAATGGGAGTAGACCCTCTGGACTCAACCGATACGGGGAGGAGATGTGGTCAGCATCTCGGCATCCCCCAGCCGGAATGTTGGTTTCCGTGACCAGGGCCGCTTACCTAGCTTAAGCTCCTCACTTTCCTCACGATGCTGAGTGGGCACCGGTCCTATATCCGGGTCCTAAAATCCCCACCACTTGGGTGGCATCGAACCCGGGCCGTTTTCCGTGACCAGGGACCAAGGCATGCTGCCTCAGCCCGCTACGCCACGGCGCAAGACATTTGAAATATATAATAGTACACAAATAGTTCTTGATATATGCACATTGTTTTGTTATCTTAGACAGGTACTGCTGACAGTTCTTGTAACGTATAGTAAGGCTATGGGAATGAAAGAACATCGATTCTGTGTCAGGGCTAAAAACCCTATACAACGACGTGCAAATTGTTGTAAAAAGCTTTGTATCTACCAATTCAGTTCTTTCGCATTTGTTCATTGTACTTTTCAGGGCTCACTGTTCATATTAATTATGTTAGATAGCACAGCTTTAATCTTTGCGGTTCTTGAGTAAGCGAGGAAATGAAACTAATCATTCGAAAATATCGTCCGCAACAGGCAAATATTCATTTTTTTCCTCTGGGTAACCCATTAATAGCTTCTCTGAATGTAAACAGGTCTGTGTTTTACTGGTCTCTGGTAAATATAAACCTAACGGAGTAAATGAAAGGGATAATATTTCCAAAATAATTAATACCCCTAGGAAACGAATTAGCCTGAAGCTTGCGGTTTTTTTTTCTCATGCAATTACGTACGAACAGTAAATACAGAAGGTTTGTGCGCCCACTTAGAAATTCGATATCAAAATTTTACTGTAAATTCAGTTCTGCCATTCTCTGAATCCAGAAAATGCTATACAGGTGTGCAGGTGCACATCAATACAACCTGTTAAAACTAAACTTAGTATTTCAGTAAAGTATTTTCCAAGAATGAGACACGAAGATTTTCTCAGTTCAAATTATCACTTACGTGGCACCCCATTTCGAATTCTTTGTCTTTTATTACAATGATACAGGTTTAAACTATTTTCAAGAAACAACATATACATATAAATTCTGTCTACTCAACGCAAGTGCACGGCGGCCGCTTTCTTTGAGGAACCCTCATAATCGTTTTACAACATGGACCCTCCTCCTGACGGTCCCCTCTACAAGGTTGCAACATTTTAACATCACCGTCTTGCACCTAATGAAACAGAACAACTGGAAGTAGGAACTTTGGCAACTGAGACTCCACGCGGAGTAGACATGCAACTGTCATTTTCAGAAAATCGGGGTTGCTATTGGTCCCCAACGTCAGTGTTCCATTTCTGAAGTGTGGAGATAGATTTATGACGGTCATTAGTGGGCGGAAAGGTCAGGTCCTTTGAGGTTCCTTTGATTGGGAACTGCACACACGTTGAAAAACAGACTTTACCCTCCGTATGGCAGGGGATACGTCCCCTTCAGCTGCCTAGTGCGGGTGCTGCCGACCCCTAGCACTGTCTGTCTAGTGAAAGGGAGTGTAGTTGGCCACTCAAAGGGAACTCACCCTCCCGCCCACTAATGACCGTCATAAATCTATCTCCACACTTCAGAAATGGAACACTGTCCTTGAGGACCAATAGCAACAATGACTTTCTCGAAGTGACAGTCGCATGTTTACTCCACGTGGAGTCTCAATTGCCAAAGTTCCAACTTCCAGTTGATCTGTTTCATTACGTGCAGGAATTCGTTGTGTTTCACGATGTGGAGACCGTGGGAGGGAAATGCAGTGCTAAATGCAGATGAAGTAGTAGATAACTTTCAGTCAAGTGAAAATAATCAAAGTGAAGACAATAGTGTGAATGAGTTACTGGAGTTATGTTGCTGGAGAAGCCTCAAAACACAAAGTTAAAACGGGAGTTCTTTCTAAGCAAATTCAAGCGCTTGTTTTGAACTTATATAAATATGTGCTGACAAATAATCTTGATAAGGGGTCGTGCAATGAACCTGATGATAAATTCTGGGTATTCACAGAAATACAGTAAGAAATATTGTGACGAAAGGAATACCAAAGACGCCGATCAAGTGTGAAAACAAAAGGAAACGTTTCTCTAAAGTAGATAAATTCTGTGCAAGAGGGGAGCGCCCCCTTTGGATGAATTAGTTGCACATTTGCAAGTAATTTTTCTATTTTCCTTAAGGGCATTGCATTTTGCGCGGCCTCATAAAGGAGCTGGGTTTCAAATACCGCACTTTGAATAAGATAAGGGTTATTATGGAATCCAGTAGAATTGTAGCTTGGCTATAGAAATATATGAACTTCATGAATTATCGAGAAAGGTGGTAACCTTGCAGAAAGGACTGGCAGAAGGAGGGTCTGCGTTGTAAAACGATTTTAAGGGTTCGTCAAGGGTTTGGACTTCTCTCGCTGAGAGAAGTGTGTAGAGTTACAAGGAGACTATGTTGAAACCGTGTTAAAATGTCTTGTAACTTTATTAGGTCGAAAACTTTTCAGACCACGTATGTATTTGGTTCTTGAAGAAGCTGCTTATTTTAGATGTACACAGCTTCCATTGCTAAAAAATATTAACTAACTTAAATAATATCTTATATAGGATGCGGTATACAATATTGCGGATGAAGGCAGCTGTAATTTCGCATCCCAATTCCCATTCTTTCTTTCTTCTTTTCATATTTTCGACAGGAATTCTCAAGTAGGTAGATGAGACGGGATTTAATTTTAAGCTATACGGTTCATCTGGTCTGAAGGATTCTCATATTGCTGTGGGAACGCAGATGTGTAGGCGCTGATGCCACTGAGGGGTGAATTTCATTTAACCTCAGGTTTCCTGCTGCTGCCTGCCTGCCTTCAGAAGCACGTTCTAAGCCGAGGATGGTGAAAAAGGAACTGAAGTGTAACGCTTATGACTTGTGGTTTATTGGTGTGTGGCAAGTTTCCCTCAGTTCCGGTCATTTCCTCTTCATAACATCGTTAGCAGAGAAAAATGGTGGGGAGAAGACTGGGCAGGAAATTGGTCGATCGCAGCGCACCTAGTGGGCAATTAACTTACTACGGCCCTTCTCTGTGGCTTCGCTGTAATGCTTTACTTTGAATTCCTTTCCTTTTTTTGTCACGTCGCGGAAACAGGCCATTAGTTTTCTACCCTTTGTTAATAGCATTACACTTCTCTCCAATTGGTTTGTTTGATATTTTTTGTCTGGGCTTCCACAAATACGAAACACGTAGATGGTACATACAGACAGAACAAAAGAGAGGAAGCCCCTTTTAGTAATTTAACAAGCGGAAACAGATATTTCTTTCCAACCTTCATGAAAAAGCACATATACAAATCATTACTTTGTAAAGAGTGTTATTCTTTTTTAAATCTTTAAACACTTCGTTTCCACAGTTCGTACTGCAAAAGTTTTCATCCAACCACTGGTTACCTAATCTTATATGGGATTGATTCAAACAGCATTTAAGAAAAACCCCTTTCCTTTTGTTTTCAACGAAGCACTCATAATTTTTCCACTAACCAGCAAAACAAAAGAAGTACGAGGTTGAGACAAATGAATACCTTAAATGTCATTTTAAATATTGTATATTGTGCAGAAGTGGTACAGAGCTGTAGCACTTTTCAACATAATCTCCTCCACGCTCAATGCAGGCCCTCCAGCACTTACAAAGTACATAAATGAAGAAAAAAATCTTTTGGTAATCCATGCAACCACTAATACACCGTGTGGCGTACCTCTTCCTGGAAACGGAACTTCTCCTCTCCCCCCATTGCGCCTTTGAGTGATACAAACATATGGAAATCATTTTGGGCAAGATCTGGTGAGTAAGGTGGATGAGGAAGACACAATGTGATTTTGCAACTTTTTTACGGACAGTGTGGGCCCTTGCATTGTCATGTTGCGAAAGGACACCTGCTGACAGCAATGCACGTCGCTTTGATTTGATTGCAGGCCGCAGAACATTTTTAGGAGATCTGTGTATGATGTACTGGTGACAGAGGTTCCTCTAGGCATCTAATGTTCCCAAATGACGGCCTTTTCGTCCCAAAAGAGAGTCAGCATAACCTTCCATGCTGTTGTTCTGTTCGAAACTTCTTTGGTTTTGCTGATGAGGGATGACGCCACTCCTTGCTCGCTCTCTTCGTTTCTGGTTGGTGGAATTGAACCCAGGTCTCGTCCCCAGTAACGATTCTTGCAAGAAAGCCATCACCTTCCCGTTCAAAGCGCCGAAAACGTTCTTCACAGGCATCAATACGTGATTCTTTCATTTCAGGAGTCAGCTGCCGTGGAGCCCATCTTGCACACACTGTAGCACATCATGCACAATGTGGTGTGCTGCCCCATAACTAATCTTTAAACATGCTGCAATGTCACTTGGCGGTTTTCCTTCACTATGGCTTCAACTGCTGCAATGTTCTCTGTACTCACAACTCTTGAAGATTAATTGTTCTTTCACACTGGCTGGGTGTAGGCTAAAGTATTGTAACTTTTTGGGTTCGTGAAATTAAAAGTTCAATTGCACAGACTCAAAATGTTCTTTATTTCCACCGGATTACAGTTGGAACACTTGCCGATTACACAGAATTACGTAGCGCACACAATTACAATTCACCAGTTCGTCCGTCACAGTTCCACTACACGCTCACAGCTCGTACACTCCTCCGATGCACGTACACAGTCTTCCAGTCCGTTCCCTCACTGGGTGCTCCTCACGGATGCTCGCCAAGAACTGAACTCACTCGCCAACTGCAGCCCCTATTTACAGGCTGTTTATCCTCAAAGGCGAATGTCGGTTAGCTCTAAGCTCCATGGACCCTGGGCTCACTTGAGCATCATTTCGCCCATTCCATTCATCGTCCGATATGACTTAACATTGGAGGACGTAAATTAAAAAAATATCGGGATAAGTGAAATCTTCTAATCCTCCAAGGACGCTGCTTCTGGAACTCTCGCGTTTCAGTGAATCACCCAGGAGGTTCTAGACGGCAGGGGGAGGGGAAAGAGACGACCCCTCTTTACTGCTACAAGATAAATGGTTAGGCGTTGGCGAAAGCTTCCCGTCAGGCTCTACTGCAGGCCGGTTCTATCGGGAGTTCCGACGTTCTGGTGACAGTATGGAAAGGTAGAGTCAGACTGAAAAATTCAATGCCATAACCGGGATTTGAACCATGGATCTTCAGATCTCGTTCCAGCCGCTCTAAACCATTGAGTTAATTTGGACAACTTACCGACATGACTTTAAATTCTCCAACTGACTCATGTTTTTCCCGGTAAACCACTAGGAGTTCTCATAAACATATGAGACTACCTTATTGACGACTTACAACATGTAAGTACTTTAAGGCCCGGGCTTCAATTCTCCAAGTCAGTTGGAGAATTTAATGACTACAGATTTCTCCTGTGCTGTATTGCAGCATTTTGTTATAATCTAACTTGAACTCCACTATATTTCTCTCCTTAGCTTTTCCATCGGTTACTTTCCATAGAACGTTCTGAAGCTAAGATCTATACAATTCTCACTTTGCGGTCGCCTGGGATCGAATCCGGGCCGCCTTGGTGAGAGCCAAGCGCTCTAACCACTGGGGTACGGCGCGGCCACTATATCTTGAGAGCACAGTACACAATTTAAAGTTAGTATGCCAATTCTATGGATATGTTTTCCTAGACAATCATTTCCTGTAGTAAGCCTCATAATGGCTTATTTATGTGGCAATTCCGGAATTGCAGCGATAATTTTTCGGTTACCAATTTGTTTCAGATTTGTAATTATCACTACTTTTTTCCTTATAACACTTTTAATTGATTCATATGAAAATGCTTCTTTCCATTTAAGTTTACATCCGTTCTTTTGTGAAAATATAATAGTCCATTGCAAAACTATACCTTTTCTTAGCTTTTAATTATCTGCATTATATTTTGTATTTATAGAATATGCTCCATCTTTCGATAGGATGGACCTCCTACATCCTGAATCACTGCTTTAGAATCAGATAATATAATACTATTCTGGTACCGTTGATGATCCTTCTCAAAATAGTCTTCCCTGAATGCGATGCACTTGTCCCAGCGTTTCTGTCAGTCTTCAAAGACATGCTGGAAACCATTTTATGAGAGATCCTTCAAAATCGCCTTCGCACCCTTCACCACTGTTTTGATGATGGATAATGCCTCCCACGAAGGCGTTTCTTCACGTTAGGGAATAGAAAAAGTCACACGGGGCTAAATTCGGACTATAGGTCGGGTAAGGGTTGCAGTTCACGTTGATGTTTGCAAGATATTCAGCAACAACATTGGCAATACGCGGCCGCGCATTTTCGTGGTGCAGCAACCCTCGTACTTCACAAAATGTGGTCTTTTCTCCTGATATGGACTTGCAATGTTTTCAGGACATCCCTGTGGTATTTTCCAGTTACTAATGTGTGTGTGTAGGTACACCATGCTAATAAAACATTCCATGAATATCAAAGAATGAGATGACCGTAACTTTGCCAGCAGAAGCAACCACTTCTGCTTTTTTGCGGGTTGGTGTTGAAGTAGATTACAACGCTGAGCTTTGCTGCTTTCTCTCAGGATGAACACGATCTAGCCAAGTTTCATCGGCAGTGATTACGTTTGAAAGAAACTATGGATCTTCCTCTAACATCAACTTCAAGTGCATGCAGACCTCCATGCGAATGTCCTTTATTTCAGGAATCAACAGTCTTGGAACCCATCACTAACAAACATGTCTCATGTCTAATGTTTCTCTTACCAACGTGTGGGTGGCACCCAATGAAATGTTCAGTATTTCAGAAAGTGAACTTAAGGTAATTCGTCGATCCTCTCTCACAATGGCAGCAGCAATGTTGAGTTTTCTTCCGTAAGAGCAGTAACTGGAGCAGCGGGTCCACCTTCCTTTGAAATTGACTCTCTCCCCTCTTGAAACACTTTAAACCACCTTCGAGCTGTGCTGCAGGAAAGAACAGACTCTCCATAGCCCTCCTGTAAGATTTTTATTATTATTATTATTGTCATTATTATGATTATTATTATTATGATTATGATTATTATTATTATTATTATTATTATTATTATTATTATTATTATTATTATTATTATTATTATTATTATTATTATTATTATTATTATTATTATTATTAAACTTTTTATAATTTTTTTTCCTCCAACGTTAAGTCATATCGGACGGTGAATGAATGAATTGAGTCCAGAGTTACCCGACATTCATCTTGAAGGATAAGGGAAAACGCCGGATAAAAACCTTATCCAGGTAACTCACCCTGACCGAGATTCGAACTCGGGACCTCTTGAACGTGAGGCAGACATGCTACCATCTACACTACCGAGGCGGGCTCTCCTGTAAGATTGTATAGGCCTCAACTGAAAATTTGTTTAGAGGAAAGCAGAATTTCACAGCCGCATATTGTTCCTCGCGTGTTACATCCATTGTAGCGGTGGGCGATACTGAACATGTCTGAACTTGCAGGCAGGAACCTGGAGTACTAACAATGAAATGGATACGGCGTGTTTGTTTCACATTAAGCTAACAGGGCCACGCCGTGGTTCAGTGGTTAGACCACTAGGCTCTCACCAAGGCGGCCCGTGTTCGATCCCAGGCGACCGCAAAATGAGATTTGTGGTGGACAACATGGCGTTGGGGCGGGTTTTCTCCGGGACCTCCGGTTTCCCCCGCCATCTCATTCCACCGGTGCTCCATCTTCATCTCATGCATCATCAGTGTCACCGCCTGCGGTGCCGTATGTAGTAAAAGCGGGCGTTAAACACTACACACTTCATTTTATTTCATTTAAGCTAACAGAATATAATAAGTTTGAATTTTAGTGCGAAAATTTATGACCGTAAAAATGTTTTTTCATATTTTATTGAACAGGTTTGGTATTAGAGCGAAAGATAAATAACTAAAACTTTACCATCAAAATTTGTAGTATTTTTTTCCACCATGTTTGTAGAAAGAGATGTACCAGTTCCAGCTCCGTATTGAGCTTGTTGGGAGCCATCTGTATAAATATCTGTGCAGGTCACAGAAAAGTTATTGGTGTATATAGTTTCTAAAGCTATGTCTGGAGAACCTGGTGCTCTATGACATTACGATTAGATTTTAAGATCGAACGTAGAGAATTAACAAATACGAATCATTGATAATCATATAATAATTTCACAACCCCCTAGGATGGGAATTTATCCAAATAAAATCGGAAACCTGTTCACTAGTCATCGTACCTGATACTTTTTTCAGTGAGAGTCATAAATAATCATAGTAACAAGTCAAAGTCACTTATATTTAGTAAACTTGCACGTATTTAGGCAATGCAATTAATAAATATTTCTTTTCAGGTAAGCAAGATCAGTGGTGCTTCCCCATGTACTGCACACTGGATACTGGACTTTGTAAGTACAGGCGATACATTCAAGATCTCTCAGTTATGAAATCATGTAAATGTTGCATGTCGCTAGGTTACTTTCTATACTACTTAGCTAGAACATGTGTGAAGAATAAATGCAGACGGCTAAAATTAGAAGCTTATGTAAAATAAGTAAATAAGCGGTAGGTCACCATTTCCAGTACCGTTCTGCAATATTGGAACGGAGCAAAGGAGTCTCTTACGATATCACTCAGTACCGTGCTCTTCGATTTCGTCTGGGTGCTAGTTTCTACACCGACGAATGCGCTTTTGGTTGAGGCTTCAGAACCACCATTGGTGATCCGTCGACACCTCTTAACCCAGCGCTATCTCTTGCAGTTTTCTCCGTGGACGCCCTCCCAGTATTGCGGACGTTGCAGTATCTCGCTGCTAAGTACCTCAACGCGGATTTTCCTGCTGTACGACGATTGCCCTTATTCTTACTGAGTTTTCGGGATCTATACCACGCTTTTCCCTTTAGTTTGAAAAGTCCCTCTCTTCCGGGGTTTCAATATCCATATGACGTACACTTCCTGAATGTTTCCGTGCATTATCTTCCTGATTACATCATCCGGAGCCCTGACGGAACGTCGTCCTCTCTCATTTCTTGCAGGTCACATGGCCAGATTTCACCACGATCTACACCCACGGTTCTAAATCTGCTGATGGAGTAGGTTATGCATACGACTGTCCTTCTACTAACGCCCTCGCTCGATACCACCTACCTATGGAGGCTTTCAACTACACTGCGTAGGTTCTGGCCATTCATGACACTTTGCAATATGGCATTTCTCGGGGCTTTCACAAACTACTGGTTTTAACCGATGCGCAGAGTATGCTGCAGAGACTCCCATCTCCCCACTGGACGAGAGATATGCAATGTTATCTTTACGTTATCCTGACGGTGCTGAACAACGCTACCATAGCCGGACAGTTGAGTCCCATTAGTCTTGAAACCGTAGGAACAAGACCCGGGCCTCTTTCAACCAGGGAGTTATCCAAGCTGTCCCAAAGGGCGCTCGGCGTCTTCCGTGGTGCTTTCCATAGGACAATACCTGGGTTACTAACAAGCCCCGCCCATCTGGTCCAAGGACACAAGACGGGATGGAAGTGGATACGCCACATACCTGCGCCAACACCAAAGGAGAAGGCTACCGAAATGACCTTGGTAGGGCCGCCTGGCGATCTAGCACACCTTCTACTAGCTTTGCAGGCCAGTACCCGGGAAAATTAATGGCTTCCCTCCACCCCGTCTTTAGACGTACCCGATCACCCACGGGTATCGTGAACCACTGCCCCCTCGAGACCATCCCAATCCGAACAACTCCCAAAGGAGGGGCTCAGATGTTCGGCCCGAGGTTCCTCTAGTAATGTCAGAGGTACTACGAGTGCTAAGGGACCGCAGCGCCCGTACCACGGCAGCTGAAGGGGACGGATCTCCTCCCCTAATGGAACCAAGTCGCCGATCGCCTGGCAAAAGAGGGCCTCACCCAAGGCACCTTTCAAGGCATCCAACAGCCCTATACGGATTTCTTCCCGGTCCTTCAGCGTCACGCCTATTCCCGCTGGAATGATGCCTGGATTCGTTCTGAGTCCATTAAAGGCAAACACTACGCCAACGTTCGGACGCATCTATCCACAACCTACTGTTTCTCCAACTTCAGGATCGCACGTCGACATCTCACCTCTATCATTAGAATGCGACTTGGACATAGATGTTACCCTGCGCATCTACACTAACTACGTCTCATCGATTCCCCTGTATGTCCTGATGACCCAGGCGAAAACGCTGACGTCAATCATCTCCTGTTCAGTTGCTCTTGCTACCGAGCCCACCGTTCTTCCTTCCTCCGCCGCCTACTTCAACACTCTGTTCCTTTTCCCGCTAGCGTCAACACCATATTACAGTTATGCCACAAACCTGTATACCAAGCTCTTCTGCAATTTCTTCAAGAAAGTTATCTACATATCTAGTCCAGCTAACGAGATGGACTTCAAGTTTTATATCCTACAGAACAGCCCAGATGAAGATAAATGGGCAACTATCAGCACCCATCCAACTTGAAGCAGGAACCCAGGGTAGCGCCATATCCGGCATACTGTATATAATATACACTTCTGACACTCCCCAACCGATCCACCCAACAATCCAACTGGCACAGTACGTGGATGATACCGCATACTGGTGCTCAGCAGCAAAACTACGGAGCAGCAAATCAGGACTTGAGAAACAGCTCGCAATCTTCAACAAATGGGCGAACAAGTGGAGGATTACCATAAACCCGGCAAAAACCCAATACATAATTTTCCGTATACAAGCCAAGGAAACCTACAGAGCTTCCACCATTTCATACAACAATCACGACATACCGACCCAGAAGAAAGTTAAATACCTTGGAGTGACATTGACCGAAAAGCTGTCTACCTGTTCGCATTACCAAAACTAACTTCAAGAGGCAAGAGCAGCAACATCATGCCTAAGGCTCTTAGCGAAAATAGGAAAGGAAGGACTAGCCCCAAGCACCCTAACACAGATCTACAAAACCATAATTAGACCAACACTTACCTACGCTGCAATCGCCTTATGGCCGATCACCACGAAAAACACAAAAGACAGAATATCCGGATATGAACGGAAATGCCTACGAAAAGCAATGAAACTACCACCATGGTCCAGGAGTAACGAAATCTATGAAATAGCAAAATCTACAAGTATAGATGAAACGATAAAAAAGAATACCACCAAATACATGGACAACGCAAAGGACCGAACCCATAGACAGCACATCATTGACGCCGCAAGGAATTATAAGCAAAGCCAGATGCATCAGGGTAAGAATTTAAGCGACCCTCCTCTAACAACCATCATTAAACAATACGAACAAGAAAAAGAAGAAGAAGAAGAAGAAGAAGAACAGAAAATACAACAGCACCTACGATAACTTCTGCGATAACCTAGGAAAACTCATCTGACGACCTACGGATACATTTCTTACTATGTAGAATATCCTAGAAGATGTTCAAAGTAAAAAAAATGTAAATAAAAAAATATATATACATATATATACAAAAAAGTATAAAAAATTAAAAAAAAACAAAAATAAAAAAATATATAAAAAATAAAAAAAATAAAAAAAAATAAAATAAAAATAAAAAAAAGCCATCTGCCTCTCCCATACAAATAATATTCTGGCTGAAGAGGGCGAAATAAGCCCTAAAGCAGCCTTGGGTGTAAGTAGACCCAGAATCCCCCTACCCAGACCCAGACCCCCCAGTCTCCCCACATGCACTTAATTCACCTTTCATTATTTTTCTTATTTTTTCCTTCGATGGCCATATGGGACTTTACCGAAGACCAAAAAAAAAAAAAAAAAAAAAAAAAAAAGGAGTCAAAATGGAAATATTGTCACGCGAAGTTATTCGTTGCATCTTTGTAAACAATAGAAACACAAATACGCGCTTACAAAATCGTATGAACTCAACAACTACAGTCAAACGACCAATAGGTTGAGCACTGTATTCTCGGACTGGGCTTTGGAGTAATTGAAAGCTGACCTGGATTTTTGTCGAAAAATCATCTTCGGCGAGGTAGCGCAGTTTTGGATGCATGGTTTTGCTAACAACTAAATCCACAATTAAATCCACTAATGGAAATTTTGATCTTTTCCTAGAGGTGTGTAGCTAAGCTTAAGTTTTTCTTGGACAGCAAGCCAGGTGGAAAGAAAATTAGAAGTCGACGTTTCGGGAGTCTGCATCTCTCACATCATCAGGATATTTATAAAATGTTATAACCACAAATTAAATACTGGATATAACACAAATATAAACAAAGAAAAAACACTATCAACATTTGCATTACTGAACAAAAGACTGTTTTCAGTAAATTAAATGCCAAGTCAGGAGATGGTGTGAGTATAGAAAATTGTGTCAAAGAAACGTAACTACATAACTTGGTTATCATGCTGTATTGATCTTCGAGTCTTAATTAGACGGATTTACATTTTTAAGGCTGGTTTCCAAGAGGAGCTGAAGAGGAGGAAGTGGCCGGAGGAAAAGAGCGGAGAGTTAAGGAGGCTTAGGCCATTTCCTCCGAGAGGAGCACACTTAATCGTGATGCTGGGTTTCAGTTCAGATCTTCTTGTTAACCAGGCCTTAAAATGGTAATCCGTCGACCTAAGAAGCACAGATCTATACAGATTGATAATCAAGTTAAGTAAGTAACAGTATTTTCAAGTTATATTTAGAAAAGTTATGTAAAGTTTATTAATTTATAAAAAAATGATTATGTAAATCTATGTAGTAATTTAAATAAATAAAAATATATGTAATTTTGTGATTGGTCATAGTAATAATTGTATGACGTAATGTTGTGACGTGGAATTAAATCGGCCAATCACAAAATTAAGATAGGAGTAACGATAGTTACGAAAAATCAATAATCTTGTTAGAGATGTTTTGTAATGGGAGTGTGATGAATAGTGGTACAGGATCAAGAACTTTTATGTAATAGTTGAAACTGTTTAAAAATAACAAGGTAAGAATTTATCGATATGTTGGAAGTGACTGGGAAAGGAAGTTCAAGTAATATGCAAACTAAATAATACAATTAAAATGGTTACAAAATTTGACTTCTCCGAAACTTGATTCCGAACCACGCCTGAAAAACAGATGTCTCATGACTCTTATTTAGTTAAACACAATCAAGAAACAACTGAAAATACAACGAATTAACCCTGTTATATCTGGCTTCTCGACGTGGGTCTTCGAAAAGTCAACGTGCATCCCATCTCAAACATAGAAATCCCGCACCAAATTGCGACTAAACGTGTGGCTGATTAAGATGGAGAGAAATTAACTACGGATGAGGATTCCTGTCCCATAATCAAGTAAAGTAGTTAGGTTCGTTTGATCCAATTAATTTTCTAAACTCACGCTGACATTTAATTTACTGAAAACAGTCTTTTGTCCAGTAATGCACGTTTTGATAGTGTTTTGTCTATCTTATGTTTGTGTTATATCCAGTATTTCATTTGTGGTCATAACATTTAATAAATATCATGATGATGTGAGAGATGCACACTCCTGAAACGTGGATTTCTAATCGTCTTTGCACCTGGCTTGCTTCCCGAGAACAGCTTGAGTATATTCGTTGCCAGGAAAGCTTCAGATCTAATTTTGTGTATAGGTACGTTTTGGAAACACACTCAGACTGAAAAATTCAATAACTCTTATTTTCCCGGGTCAGTTGTGATTTACTTGCAGAACTTAATGTCACGGAGGCATGTTAGCCGTGGTAGCTCAGTGGTTAAGAGCTACTCCGGGACAGGGACATCCCTATTTCTGAGATATTTATAATTATTTATTCGTGTATTTTAATACATATAGGAGTTGCTGGTCTCGTAGCTCAGGAGATAGAGCGCTTGCCTGCCCTGCGAGTGGTCCTGGGTTTGATTCCCGGCTGCTGGTGGAATTTTTCTCCAACCAAGATCCCCGTTTTCCACAGAATCTGGAAGTATGAATGAGAGTGCGAATGTGTACGTGATCTAATGATTAAAACTCAACGAATACGAGTTAACACCTTCGATATGTTCCAAAGGAGAACGGCCGCCGATATGACCATTGCAGTTAAACGCGGGGTATAAATGTGTACGTCATCTAATGATTAAAACCCAATGAATACGAGTTAATACATTCGATATGTTCCAAAGCAGAACGGCCGCCGATATAAGAATTGCAGTTAAAGACGGGGTATAAATGTGTACGTGATCTAATGAGTAAAATCCAACGAATACAAGTTAACACCTTCGATATGTTCCAAAGGAGAACGGCCGCCGATATGACAATTGCAGTTAAAGGTGGAGGATAAATGTGTGTGTGGTCTAATGATTAGAACCCAGCGAATACGAGTTAACACCTTCGATATGTTCCAAAGGAGAACGGCCGCCGATATGACCATTGCAGTTAAAGGCGGGTTATAAATGTGTACGTTATCTAATGATTAAAACCCAACGAATACGAGTTAACAACTTCGATATGTTCCAAAGGAGAACGGCTGCCGATATGAACATTGCATTTAAAGGCTGGGTATAAGTGGAATAAATAAAAAGTGAGAGATTTATTGAACAAACGAAAGTGTTAAAACTTTATTATCAATAGCTATTAATAAAGAAACAAATGAAGACTTAAGTGCATTGGATTCATGTTTCCGTAATACCTAAAAGGAAATGCATGATAAAATGAGTTGTAAAACAGATGTATAAGGAGTTTTAAAAATGTTTTCTAAGAGTGTACGAACGTGGTTTGAAAAGTTTCTGACCTCAACATGAAGATGGCAACACTCGTAAATAAAAGCCATAGATTTTCGTTCTTCATCTTTTGACAGTTACTCACCAAAGTTTCAGCCATTTTGGACGCTCAGTTGTGTAACAGTTGTTTGAGTGAGCTGATGGGAGTGTTTTTATGAAATGGACAAAATCGAGTATCGAGCTGTCATCAAATATTTGTTTATGAAAGGCAATACGGCTACTTAAATCAAGGATAATTTGGATTCTGTGTATGGGGACCCTGCACCATCATTTACCACACTGCAATTTTGAGCAGTTGGATTTAAATGTAGCCGTAAGGGCTTGGGGCACGATGAACGTTCGGGTCGTCCAAAAACTGCATCTACCAACGAAAACATAGCCAAAGTTCACTAAATGAAGCTAGATGAACGCCGAATTAAATTAATAGATATAGCAGAGAGTACGAACATGTCAAAAGAACGGGTTTGACACATATTTAATCAACATTTAGACATAAGAAAGCTTTCTGCGCGTTGGGTGCCGTTTTTGCTCACGTTAGACCAAAAACGTGTTGGAGTTAACACTTCCAACGATCTGTTGGCGCAGTTTAGGTGCAATAAATCCGTGCTTTGGTGCCGATTAATTTCAGTAGATGAAACTTGGATACACCATTATACGCCCGAAACAAAAGTACAGTCCAAACAGTGGACTGCAAAAGGAGACAGCGGCTCTCTCAGCCTGGATTTTAGGTTGGTCATGGAGTTATTTTAATCGATTTTCTCCAGATAAGAAAAACCATTTTCAGGAGCATACTGCACATTATTACTTGACAAGCTCAAGGCAGAAGTTGGGAAAAAACGGCTACATTTGCAGACAAAGGAAATCCTGTTTCGCCGAGATCGGGCACCGTTTCACACGTCAGCGGTTGAAATGGCGAAAATTCACGAATTACGGTTTGAACTGCTTGAACATCTGCCTCACCAGATCTAGCCCCAAGCGACTTCTTTTTGTTCCCTCATCTGAAAATTGTTCTAGGAGGACAGAGATTTGCGTCAAATGAAGAGGCAATCACATTCATGAACAATTATTTTGCAGAGAAAAACGTCGAGTACTATTTTAGTTAATTGATGGAAATTAATCATTTCTCCACACTAGCCGTATATAGGCTAAGATATTTGATGGATAGAGTCAACATGAAAAATCCAATGCCATGGCCGGGATTTGAACCACGGATCTACTGGTTTCCGTCCAGTCGCTCTTAACCTTTGAGCTACCATGGCCAACGTGCCTTCCTGACATTGAATTCTCCAGTTGACTCGTATATTTCCCCGGTAGACCACTAGGGGCTCTCGCATCCGAGATACACCGTTCGTGGCGACTTACTATTGTAAGTACTTAAGACCCAGGCTTCATCATTTAACTCTTATTATTTTAGTTAATTGATGGAAATTAATCATTTCTCCACACTAGCCGTATATAGGCTAAGATATTTGATGGATAGAGTCAACATGAAAAATCCAATGCCATGGCCGGGATTTGAACCACGGATCTACTGGTTTCCGTCCAGTCGCTCTTAACCTTTGAGCTACCATGGCCAACGTGCCTTCCTGACATTGAATTCTCCAGTTGACTCGTATATTTCCCCGGTAGACCACTAGGGGCTCTCGCATCCGAGATACACCGTTCGTGGCGACTTACTATTGTAAGTACTTAAGACCCAGGCTTCATCATTTAACTCTTATTATTTTAGTTAATTGATGGAAATTAATCATTTCTCCACACTAGCCGTATATAGGCTAAGATATTTGATGGATAGAGTCAACATGAAAAATCCAATGCCATGGCCGGGATTTGAACCACGGATCTACTGGTTTCCGTCCAGTCGCTCTTAACCTTTGAGCTACCATGGCCAACGTGCCTTCCTGACATTGAATTCTCCAGTTGACTCGTATATTTCCCCGGTAGACCACTAGGGGCTCTCGCATCCGAGATACACCGTTTGTGGCGACTTACTATTGTAAGTACTTAAGTCCCAGGCTTCATCATTTAACTCTTATTATTTTAGTTAATTGATGGAAATTAATCATTTCTCCACACTAGCCGTATATAGGCTAAGATATTTGATGGATAGAGTCAACATGAAAAATCCAATGCCATGGCCGGGATTTGAACCACGGATCTACTGGTTTCCGTCCAGTCGCTCTTAACCTTTGAGCTACCATGGCCAACGTGCCTTCCTGACATTGAATTCTCCAGTTGACTCGTATATTTCCCCGGTAGACCACTAGGGGCTCTCGCATCCGAGATACACCGTTCGTGGCGACTTACTATTGTAAGTACTTAAGACCCAGGCTTCATCATTTAACTCTTATTATTTTAGTTAATTGATGGAAATTAATCATTTCTCCACACTAGCCGTATATAGGCTAAGATATTTGATGGATAGAGTCAACATGAAAAATCCAATGCCATGGCCGGGATTTGAACCACGGATCTACTGGTTTCCGTCCAGTCGCTCTTAACCTTTGAGCTACCATGGCCAACGTGCCTTCCTGACATTGAATTCTCCAGTTGACTCGTATATTTCCCCGGTAGACCACTAGGGGCTCTCGCATCCGAGATACACCGTTCGTGGCGACTTACTATTGTAAGTACTTAAGACCCAGGCTTCATCATTTAACTCTTATTATTTTAGTTAATTGATGGAAATTAATCATTTCTCCACACTAGCCGTATATAGGCTAAGATATTTGATGGATAGAGTCAACATGAAAAATCCAATGCCATGGCCGGGATTTGAACCACGGATCTACTGGTTTCCGTCCAGTCGCTCTTAACCTTTGAGCTACCATGGCCAACGTGCCTTCCTGACATTGAATTCTCCAGTTGACTCGTATATTTCCCCGGTAGACCACTAGGGGCTCTCGCATCCGAGATACACCGTTCGTGGCGACTTACTATTGTAAGTACTTAAGACCCAGGCTTCATCATTTAACTCTTATTATTTTAGTTAATTGATGGAAATTAATCATTTCTCCACACTAGCCGTATATAGGCTAAGATATTTGATGGATAGAGTCAACATGAAAAATCCAATGCCATGGCCGGGATTTGAACCACGGATCTACTGGTTTCCGTCCAGTCGCTCTTAACCTTTGAGCTACCATGGCCAACGTGCCTTCCTGACATTGAATTCTCCAGTTGACTCGTATATTTCCCCGGTAGACCACTAGGGGCTCTCGCATCCGAGATACACCGTTCGTGGCGACTTACTATTGTAAGTACTTAAGACCCAGGCTTCATCATTTAACTCTTATTATTTTAGTTAATTGATGGAAATTAATCATTTCTCCACACTAGCCGTATATAGGCTAAGATATTTGATGGATAGAGTCAACATGAAAAATCCAATGCCATGGCCGGGATTTGAACCACGGATCTACTGGTTTCCGTCCAGTCGCTCTTAACCTTTGAGCTACCATGGCCAACGTGCCTTCCTGACATTGAATTCTCCAGTTGACTCGTATATTTCCCCGGTAGACCACTAGGGGCTCTCGCATCCGAGATACACCGTTCGTGGCGACTTACTATTGTAAGTACTTAAGACCCAGGCTTCATCATTTAACTCTTATTATTTTAGTTAATTGATGGAAATTAATCATTTCTCCACACTAGCCGTATATAGGCTAAGATATTTGATGGATAGAGTCAACATGAAAAATCCAATGCCATGGCCGGGATTTGAACCACGGATCTACTGGTTTCCGTCCAGTCGCTCTTAACCTTTGAGCTACCATGGCCAACGTGCCTTCCTGACATTGAATTCTCCAGTTGACTCGTATATTTCCCCGGTAGACCACTAGGGGCTCTCGCATCCGAGATACACCGTTCGTGGCGACTTACTATTGTAAGTACTTAAGACCCAGGCTTCATCATTTAACTCTTATTATTTTAGTTAATTGATGGAAATTAATCATTTCTCCACACTAGCCGTATATAGGCTAAGATATTTGATGGATAGAGTCAACATGAAAAATCCAATGCCATGGCCGGGATTTGAACCACGGATCTACTGGTTTCCGTCCAGTCGCTCTTAACCTTTGAGCTACCATGGCCAACGTGCCTTCCTGACATTGAATTCTCCAGTTGACTCGTATATTTCCCCGGTAGACCACTAGGGGCTCTCGCATCCGAGATACACCGTTCGTGGCGACTTACTATTGTAAGTACTTAAGACCCAGGCTTCATCATTTAACTCTTATTATTTTAGTTAATTGATGGAAATTAATCATTTCTCCACACTAGCCGTATATAGGCTAAGATATTTGATGGATAGAGTCAACATGAAAAATCCAATGCCATGGCCGGGATTTGAACCACGGATCTACTGGTTTCCGTCCAGTCGCTCTTAACCTTTGAGCTACCATGGCCAACGTGCCTTCCTGACATTGAATTCTCCAGTTGACTCGTATATTTCCCCGGTAGACCACTAGGGGCTCTCGCATCCGAGATACACCGTTCGTGGCGACTTACTATTGTAAGTACTTAAGACCCAGGCTTCATCATTTAACTCTTATTATTTTAGTTAATTGATGGAAATTAATCATTTCTCCACACTAGCCGTATATAGGCTAAGATATTTGATGGATAGAGTCAACATGAAAAATCCAATGCCATGGCCGGGATTTGAACCACGGATCTACTGGTTTCCGTCCAGTCGCTCTTAACCTTTGAGCTACCATGGCCAACGTGCCTTCCTGACATTGAATTCTCCAGTTGACTCGTATATTTCCCCGGTAGACCACTAGGGGCTCTCGCATCCGAGATACACCGTTCGTGGCGACTTACTATTGTAAGTACTTAAGACCCAGGCTTCATCATTTAACTCTTATTATTTTAGTTAATTGATGGAAATTAATCATTTCTCCACACTAGCCGTATATAGGCTAAGATATTTGATGGATAGAGTCAACATGAAAAATCCAATGCCATGGCCGGGATTTGAACCACGGATCTACTGGTTTCCGTCCAGTCGCTCTTAACCTTTGAGCTACCATGGCCAACGTGCCTTCCTGACATTGAATTCTCCAGTTGACTCGTATATTTCCCCGGTAGACCACTAGGGGCTCTCGCATCCGAGATACACCGTTCGTGGCGACTTACTATTGTAAGTACTTAAGACCCAGGCTTCATCATTTAACTCTTATTATTTTAGTTAATTGATGGAAATTAATCATTTCTCCACACTAGCCGTATATAGGCTAAGATATTTGATGGATAGAGTCAACATGAAAAATCCAATGCCATGGCATTGGATTTTTCATGTTGACTCTATCCATCAAACGTCGAGTACTATTTGGACGAGTTACAGAGATGGGAGCATCGCTGGGAGAAGTGTGTAGTGTTACAAGGAGACTATGTTGAAAAACGTTGGGTACTATTTGGACGAGTTACAGAGATGGGAGCATCGCTGGGAGAAGTGTGTAGTGTTACAAGGAGACTATGTTGAAAAACGTTGGGTACTATTTGGACGGTTACAGAGATGGGGGCATCGCTGGGAGAAGTGTGTAGAGTTACAAGGAGACTATGTTGAAAAACGTCGAGTACTATTTGGACGGTTTACAGAGATAGGAACATCGCTGGGAGAAGTGTGTAGAGTTACAAGGAGACTATGTTGAAAAACGCCGAGTACCATTTTGACGGGGTACAGAGATGGGAGCATCACTGGGAGAAGTGTGTAGAGTTACAAGGGGACTATGTTGAAAAACGCCGAGTACTATTTGGACGGGGTACAGAAATGGGAGCATCGCTGGGAGAAGTATGTAGAGTTACAAGGAGACTATGTTGAAATATGCCGAGTACTATTTGGACGGGTTACAGAGATGGGAACATCGCTGGGAGAAGTGTGTAGAGTTACAAGGAGCCTATGTTGAAAAACGCTGAGTAATATTTGGACGCGATACAGAGATGAGAGCATCGCTGGGTGAAGTGTGTAGAGTCACAAGGAGACTATGTTAAAAAAAAACGCCGAGTACTAATTTGACTGGTTACAGAGATGGGAACATCGCTGAGAGAAGATGGTAGAGTTACAGGGAGACGATGTTGAAAAATCACCGAGTACTATTTGGACGGGTTACAGAGATGAGAGCATCGCTGGGAGAAGTGTGTGGAGTTACAAGGAGACTATGTTGAAAAACGCCGAGTACTATTTGGACGGGTTTCAGAGATTGGAGGATCGCTGGGAGAAGTGTGTAGAGTTACTAGGAGACTGTGTTGAAAAACGCCGAGTGCTATTTGGACGGGTTACAGAGATTGGAGGATCGCTGGGAGAAGTGTGTAGAGCTACTAGGAGACTGTGTTGAAAAACGACGAGTACTATTTGGACGGGTTACAGAGATGGGAACATCGCTAGGATAAGTGTGTAGAGTTACTAGGAGACTGTGTTGAAAAACGCCGAGTGCTATTTGGACGGGTTACAGAGATTGGAGGATCGCTGGGAGAAGTGTGTAGAGTTACTAGGAGACTGTGTTGAAAAACGACAAGTACTATTTGGACGGGTTACAGAGATGGGAACATCGCTAGGAGAAGTGTGTAGAGTTACTAGGAGACTGTGTTGAAAAACGACGAGTACTATTTGGACGGGTTACAGAGATTGGAGGATCGCTGGGAGAAGTGTGTAGAGTTACAAGTAGACTATGTTGAAAAACGGCGAGTACTATTTGGACGGGTTACAGAGATTGGAGGATCGCTGGGAGAAGTGTGTAGAGTTACTAGGAGACTGTGTTGAAAAACGACGAGTACTATTTGGACGTGTTACAGAGATGGGAACATCGCTAGAAGTGTGTGGAGTTACAAAGAGACTGTGTTGAAAAACTCAGAGTACTATTTCGACGGGTTACAGAGATGAGAGCATCGCCGGGAGAAGTGTGTAGAGTTACAAGGAGACAACGTTGAAATATAAGAACTTGTAAAAATATCTTTTATCATTATTAGGTCGGAAACTTTACAGACCACTATGCATTGTAGAAAGTCATGTCAGAGTGATACTATGTTTTATGTTTTGAAACGTTTAAAATGATATTTTAGCTAAATCTGATATACCTTTCATCACATCGAGAAGCATTAGATTGATGGCTTGGAAATTTCAACTTGTTTTTATTCTTATTGCTGCACTAGGAAAAGATAACAATGGTGAAGTTGTGACGTCAAACATTGATTATTGATAGCAACTACTGCAGTAATATTTTATTCCAAATCATAGAGATAACACTTAGGGCTGCATTTATGACGCAATATAAAAATGTTGGAAAAGTTTACTTCTTTCCCTGAAGGAAGAATTCTTAATGTGCTTATAGATGCTCTTCAAGCGATGACATATAACGTGCAGCGATTTGTAGCAATTCCACTGGCTGATTCAGTCTACAAAGTTTTCACTGGTTTATAACCTTTGAAATGAGCTTTCTTTCCTAGTTTTCCAAATAGATGTGCTCAGTTTATATATAAATGACAGACATTTGCCTTAGAAGGTTCCAGTACTGCTACTTGCGTAGCCATTGTCATTTGAAGTACAGGGTCTTTCGTAAGAATTTGATTACTGCAGTTTGTTGTTTTGTCAGTAATGGTACTTCAATACCAGAGATGCCTTCAACTCATTTTTATTGACTCTGCTGTACTTGTGAGAATGTTTGGGAATTTTTATTGTGACTTTGTGGGTTCCTGAAATTAAAAGTCCAATTGCATAACTAAGAAATGTTCTTATTTTCCACCGAATTACAGACGGAACACTTGCCGATTACACAGAATTACGTAATGCAAACAATTACAATTCACCAGTTTGTCTGTCAAAGGTCCACTGCATGCTCACAGTTACGTACAACTCCTCTGATGCACGTTCACAGTCTTCCGGTCCGTTAACTCACTCGGCGCTCCTCACAGCTGCTCGCCAAAAACTGACTCTCTGCAGCCCGGCACGTCGCTTATATAAAACCAACTGAGCTATCTAGAAGGTGCCGGGTTAGATGAAATATCCCGACTGCTCCAGAACTCAGGGGGAGGGAAAAGAGGCGGCCAGCGAACGGTGACACTTCCCTCACCATCCCCTTCAGTGATCGCTACAAGATCAATGGGTAGGCATGGTGTGAATGCCTTCTGTCGCCCACCCAGCTGCTGGCTGGCCGTTCTTTCCGGTAATTAGGTGACAGTATTGTTAATTTTGTAACATATATAGTGCAACATTTTCTTAGGATATTGCTGTTATCTGCTAAATTTTCTATATTGGATTTAGTTGCCTTTTTTTCGCAGACGATTCCAAATAAGCTATAATATCTTCCTTCATGTACTATTTACAATTTAGCCGGTCTACTTACAATGAATATTAAGTCATAATAGCATGGCAATCTCTGTCATCCAAGCGCAATTTTCAAATTTAGGAAACAAAAGGAAGTCACTTGGGACTAGATCTGGTGAATAAAGCAAATGGTCAAGCAGTTATAACAGTAATTCGTGGATTTTCACTATTGCAAGCGCTGAGGTGTGAGACGGTGTGTTGTCTTGGTGAAAAAGGATTTTCTTTTTCTGCAAAAGTGGCTGTTTTTCTGCCTTCAGCTTGCCAAGTAATGAGCAAGGTATTCTACGGTAATGCTGTTTCCTTTTTGAAGATAATCGATTAAACAACTCCATGACTAACATAAAAAGTAAATCACCATATAACCTTCCCAGCTGAGCAAACAGTTTTTGCATCTTTTTGAGTCGTTCTCCCTTTGCAGTCCACATTTTGTACTATATTTTTGCTTCGAACGTATAACGGTGTATCTAAGTTTCACCTACAGGAATTAATCAGCACCAAAACTCGGATTTATTGCGCCTAAACTGTGCCAACAGAAGTTTGGGAATGTCCATTTTGGTGTAACTCGCGTATAGCTTTCTCATATCTAAATGTTGATTTAGTATGTGACAAACACGTTCTTTTGACATGTTCATAGCCTCTGCTATCTCTCTCACTTTAATTCGCCGGTCGTCTAACACTATTTCGTGAACCTTGGCGATATTTTCGTCGGTAGTTGCAGGTTTTGGACGTCCCGCACATTCATCGCCTCCCAAGCTCTTACGGCCACGTTTAAATTGAGCTGCCCAAAATTTCACTTTGGTAAATGATGATGCAGAGTCCCCATTTACAGAGTCCAGCTCATCTTTGATTTGCGTGAGCGTATTGCTTTCCAAAAACAAATATTTATTGGCAGCTCGATACTCGATTTTGTCCATTTTCATGAAAAACACTCACATCAGCTGACTCAAACGACTGTTACATAATAACTGAGCGTACAAAATGGCTGAAACTTTGGTAACTGTCATTAGGACAACGAAATTCACTAGCTTTATTTACGAGTGCTGCCATCTTCATGTTGAGGTCGGAAACTTTGCACACCACCCTCGTAGATAGGCCAAGTGTTGCATGGATCCCAAAAATCCGATATGGGGATTTCATAGGAAATATGTTTTTTGGAAGCTCTCAAAGAAGGTACACTTTTAGAAACAGATGTGTTTATGCCTATGTGCGTGGTGGGAACAGCGTATCTCAAAAATGAAGCGTTAGAAGAATAGTAAACCTCGTACTTAAATTTAGTTTTTTGTAATTTACGTCCCCCAAATTTAAGTCATATTCGAACAATGAATGAAAGGGGATATATGATCCTCAAATAAGTCCAGGTTCCATGGACCTTAGAGTTACCCGAAATTCGTCTTTCAGGATAAGGGAAAACCCCGGAAAAACCTTATCCAGGTAACTCGCCCTGACCGAGATTGTAACCCGGGACCTCTTGAAAGTGTGTCACACATGCTACCATCTACCCTACCGAGGCGATCTTTAGTTGCTTGGAAAAGTATATTAAGATTTTCTGTAAAATCCTCGTACAAAATTAGTCTTATAATTAATTTTCTGTAACTTTTCTTGATTGTGGGAAAAAAATTCTATTTAACTGTTTGTAATCTATCCTGGATGGGATGGGATGGGATGGGATGGGATGGGATGGGATGGGATGGGATGGGATGGGATGGGATGGATTTATGGATGGGATGGGATGGGATGGATTTATTAATGGGATGGGATGGATTTATGGATGGATTTATGGATGGATTTATGGATGGATTTATGGATGGATGGATGGATGGATGGATGGATGGATGGATGGATGGATGGATGGATGGATGGATGGAGGGAGGGAGGGGTCTCCTTAACTCTCTCTGTCTGTCTATATGGTTCTTTTTACCATTAGAAATTACAGTACAGTTGTGACTCATATTTCTAAATCATCCGCAATATTTCGGTTATATATTTAATGGTGGCCCCCTGAAAGAACATGGTTATTTTTAATATATTTTGTATGCACTTGTCAGATTAACAAATCACTTATAATTTCAGGGGAATCATTTCTGTGATGGATGCTAATAAACTTATTGATTATGATATTGAGGATTTATTGTTTAGGGTTACTTTACTGGTAATCCTGAACCATTGTAATCCTCTTGCTGTGGCCAGAAATAATCTCCTCAAACCTGAATAACCTGCCAGCACACTTCAGAGAGATTTCGGATGTTATCAACGGTGTATTGTTGCACTAATCTTCTAACAGAGTGCTGTAATGCGGCTATAATTGCCTGTCTGCTTCTACAGCGAACCCTCGTAAGTGGTAATGCAATATTTGGGAAAAGATCCAAATTCCATAAGCTAATATACGGGGGGAATGGAGGAATTACAAAATTCACTCACGAGATTTGGACGTCTATGAAACGTAGCTGCTGGTAAATGGAGTTTGAGAAGGTAGCTTTAATATGCAACATTCACAAATCCCCACTAGGAACAATTGACTGACAGGCATACTGTCAAAATCATACGAGCATAATTACAGTTGATCCCATACATCCCGATACCGTTTTGAGTGTAACAAATAATTTAATTATCTCTTAAATAATTGTGGCATGTAGTGTCAAACCCAGGTTCCATCCAAGATACGTCGAAGGAAGTTCTCCCTTCAAGGACATAGTATTCCAAGTTCTATTTAGGTTCCATTCTCTCCCACGTGCTTTCCTCTACAAGAAGGTGTGGGACCGTTGTAGTATCGAACTCTCTCACCTTTAACTTGTAACGTGTACGAAGGATTCGCACCAGGAGCTATTCCAACTTCACGTCCTGGTTGAATACAAGCCGAACATCAGTACCCTTCTTGCTCCGACGCTCTTGTTGCTCCAACAGGGTTTACATGCACATCGTCGCATACTGATTGAGGTCTGCCAACTCCAGGTTTTTTATGAACATCTTCTGCCTGGGCGAAATGTTTACCCGTTTTTTTTATTTTTTTATAATTCTTTATTGATCGATCAGCAGTACAATGCTTTATAAATGAGAGTGAAAAGAAGGTGCAGAACAATGCTTCAAAGTACAATAACACTCAGGGGTAGGCTAACAGGCCGCCCCCTTACTACATTAAGTTAGAACTCCAAAAATACATTCTTTGGAATTATGTCAATATTGAAGATGTAAACCCCCAGGGTCCTACTTCGGTAGGTACGGGTTTGACGCACCCGGGGTCCCGAGCCAACAGTCTCCCACGTGTGGGCTCCTCTTCGTGGTTGAGGGAGACGGTCAACAGGCCCAGGCACGTGTAGGCCGTGCGTGGAGAACCGTGGAGGTTTTTAGATTCTTGTCTAGTTTAGAGTTAAGGATTTAGTGAACGAAATTTTTAGTAGGTTTTGATTGATGTTTTTTATGTACGTGTATTTTTAATGTATAGTTTTTAGAAAGCTTTTTATCTGGCTTTTGCCATGACTAATTCTTTAAAGGGCACTGATGATCGCCGTAGTTGAGCACCCTTATATATATAGTTGAAGATGTAAGACAGACGTCAAGCAATAGAATCACTCGAATCAGATGTATCACTCAGAAGCAGGTCCTGTGGTAGTCTCCTCTTCAAGCGTGAGGGCTGGCGCCTGCGGACGCCGATGTTATAATGCACAGCTCCTGGGACTTCTTGCAGCGTGGTAAAGAAACGACGGGCGATCCTGCGAATGTAGTCGTGAAGAGGTAACACTCCTAGTTCGTGATGGAGCTGCCATGGAGCGTTGGTAGCGATGCGCATGAAGCCATTCTGTTATAACCTGAAGACGACGCAGACGACATGTGTGTGCGGCCCACCGCACTTGGCAGGCGTAAGTGATAAGTAGACGAACGAGTGATTTGTAGAGTAACAATGAAGACTGTAGGCCCAGCCTGGAACGGTGATGCAACAGAGGTGAGAGTTTTGAAAGTCGCCCGGAGGCCAGTGATATAAGACGATCGATATGAGCATACCAGGTCAGTCGAGAGTCCAAAAGCACTCCAAGGTATTTAACGAGAGTTGTAGCGGGGAGCCAAGGGACATTGTTCCTGTAGAGACACAACGGAGGAAGCGGAGTATATCAGCGAAGAATGAAGATTTTAGCCTCGGTTTTCTGAGGGTTCAATGAGATTCGCCAAGTGCTGAGACAATGAGTTGGGCGATCTAAAGAGAGCTGTACTACTTGTGCTTGCTGGAGATTAACATGAGAATAATATAGTACAGTGTCTACTGTGTAAAGAGCTAAAGAAGTCGGAGCTAAATCAGGAATATCAGAAATGTATATATTAAATAGAGTCGGGGTCAAGATAGAATCCGTTGGGACACCTGTGGTAATATTACGTGGCGATAAAATAATCCACCAATGCGTACTAAAAAGCTGTTTGCCCTTATTCAGCCACGGTGTTTATGCCAAAGTCTCTCTATCAGAATTTACAGTAATTTTACAGTGCATATCTTTCGCAATTTCAAAATTAACCTGGAATCAAAATTAACATGTGACAAATTTGCGCATGCCATAACATCCGTCTGTGAAGGTAACATCAAATTTTACATTCTAGGTGCATCTTAATGAGTACAGAAGATAAAACATATTTATGGAAATATTAGGAGGGCTGTTTAATAAAGACTGGTCATAATTTTTCGCACTAAAATTCAATCATATTATATTCTTAGCTTAATGTGTAGCAAACACGCCGCAGTAATTTCATTGTTGGTACTCCTGGGTCCCGCCTGTGAGAACCAGGCAAGTTCAGACATGTTCCATATCGCCTACCGCTGCAATAGAGGTAATGTGGAGTTAAAGTTAATGTTAGAGGAAGATCCGGAGTTTCTTTCAAACGTAAGCACTGCTGAAGAAACTTAGCTACATCATTTTGATCCTGAGAGAAAACAGCAAAGCTCAGTGTGGAAATCTCCTTCATTACCAACCCCTAAAACGCAAAAGTGGTTGCTCTGCTGGGAAAGCGGTGGTCATCTCATTCTTTGATATTCATTAAAATGCATGGTATACCTGCACACACATCAGTAACTGTAAAATACTACAGGGATGTCCTGAAAACATCGCAAGTTCACATCAGGCGCAGAAGACTGCATTTCCGTGAAGCAGCTGGATGCTGCACACCGATAATGCACGGCCGCATATTGCCAAAGTTGTTGCTGAATATCTTGCAAAAATCAACGTGAAGTGCATCCCTCACCCTCCCTATATCAGGATTTAGCCACATGTGACATTTTTCTATTCCCTAACACGAAGAACCGGCTCCGTGGGAGGCATTATCCATCTTCAGAAGCAGTGGTGAAGGCTGCGGAGGCGATTTTAAAGACATCTCTACAAAATGGCTTCCAGCATGTCCTTTTAGACTGGCAGTAACTCTGGGACAAGTGCATCACATTCAGGGGAGAGTATTTTAAGAAGGACCATCAAAATTATGAGGATCGGTAAATGTATGTTGTCAAAAAAAATTGTGATCATTCTTGATTGAACAGCCTTCGTAGGTATATAGTCACGATTGTATCCACATTTTGAATCAAGCGATAGCTCTCTTAAATCTTGAAAAGGTAATCAAACCAGAGTCTCTTGTTATAAGACGTACGATTTTGCAGCAAATGTCTCTCATCCCTCTGCCTGTATTCGAAGTACACCCTCGGGCAACTTCAAACATTTGAGGTTGGGTATATCCCATGTTAGAAGTGTTTTCATTACAGGTACATGGACTAGAGACTTCAGCCATCAACTCCTAGGAGCACCATCAGCAGCACCACAACTACTGGTGCATCATCATTCACTACATTTAAGCTGGCCGTGGTTACCTGGCACGCATTCCAGCTCGGGCACACATTGCAAATTATAATGTTTAAGAACATTACTGAACCCACTTAGAAGCAATTGGGGGTCCTTATTTGTTTTCTGATTCCAGGAAATCAAACAAATTAGAACATAGTTATAGGAGGCTGTTCAATAAAGAAAAATCACAAATTTTTTGACATCCTAATAATTTTTATGGTCCTTCTCAAAATAGTCTTCCCTGTACGCGATGCACTTGTCCCACAGTTTCTGCCAGTCTACAAAGACATGCTGGAAACTATTTTTGAGAGATCCTTCATAATCGCCTCCGCAGCCTTCACCACTGCTTCTGATGATGGACAATGTCTCCCACGAAGGCGTTTCTTCAAGTTAGGGAATATAAAACAGTCATATGGGGCAAAATCCGGACTACAGGGAGGGTGAGGGATGTACTTCACGTCGATTTTTGCAAGATATTCAGCAACGACATTGGCCATATGCGGTCCCGCATTATCGTGGTGTAGAATCCAGCCTGCTTTACGGAAATGTGGTCTTTTGGGCCTGGTATGGTGTTGCAATGTTTTCAGGTCATCTCTGTAGTATTTCCCAGTTACTGATATGTGTGCAGGTACAACATGCTGATAAAACATTCCATGAATATCAAAGAATGCGTTGACCATAACTTTCCCAGCAGAAGCGAACACTTTTGCTTTTTTGGAGGTTGATGATGAAGGAGATTTCCACACTGAGCTTTGCTGTTTGCTCTCAGGATCAAAATGATGTAGCCAAGTTTCGTCAGCAGTGATTACGTTTGAAAGAAACTCCGGATGTTCCTCTAACATCAACTGTAACTGCATGCAGACCTGCAGGCGACTATCCGTGTTTTGGGGAATAAACAGCCTTGGATCCCATCGCATACAAACACGTCTCATGCGTAATGTTTCTGTCACCAACACGTAGGTGGCACACAATGAAATGTACAGTATTTGAAAAAATGATTTTAAGGTAATTCGTTGCTCCTCTCTCACAATGGCAGCAGCAGTGTTGATGTTTTCTTCCGTAAAAGCAGTAACTGGAGCACCGGGTTCACCTTCCTTTGAAATTGATTGTCTCTCCTATTTAAACTTTCTAAATCACCTTGGAGCTGTGCTGTAGGAAAGAACAGACTCTCCATAGGCCTCCTGTAATATTGTATAGGCCTCAAATGAAGATTTGTTGAGAGGAAAGCAGAATTTCAAAGCCGTATATTGTTCCTCGCGTGTTACCTCCATTGCAGTGGTAGGCGATACTGAACATGTCTGACTTGCCTGGTTCTCACAGGCGGGAACCAGGAGTACCAACAATGAAACTAATATGTCGTATTTGTTACACATTAAGCTAACAGAATATAGTACGATTCAATTTTAGTGCAAAAATTTATGACCGGAAAAAAATTATGATCATTCTTTATTGAACAGTTCTCGGATATGAAATAAATGGTACACTGCTAGATGTAGCTTGTCATTTCAAGAAATGCATAGATAATTGGAAGACTGAATGACATCTTCACAAAGAAAATACAAAGTTTGTAGTTTCATCTAAGGGCAGTTTCTCCATTTTCACATGTTGCTCTTACGTGCAGTTCCTGATCAGAGCGTTATGCATTGAATCTACCAATGCTATGACAAATTATCTGCTATGGCTTTTAGCTGTCCCAGAAGTACAATAATTACATCAACTGCATTCATCTGCCTTCACTTGTTGACAACTCCAATGCAGCTCTCACCAAATGAGCAATTTATAACATTTAACGTGTTATTCTGTGGATTTCGCAACAGTGATGCTCAACTTATGGAACTTATGGAGCAATCTTTTAACCCTAGTAGGGCATAAGATAATATGTACCTTTAAGCTGCCAATATACTGACCATAAGGCATTCTAGTGTTCTTAAAATCAGAATTAACTAACGTGAAGCATTCTGTGTATTAAGATTCAACTAGCATTGTCTCCATATTACCAGTAGGTTTAAATAAAAGCCTATTTTAAAGTTTTATGGCCAGATAGGTCCTCTTTTAAGGAAAATCCACAAAGATATGACTTAAATGCATCAGAAATAAGCATAGGTTTTTCTTGTGAAGAGTACATAACGTTCATAGAAGAAAGTGTTGTAGCTTGGATATTGATTTTCAGCACCTTTGTGTATATTTGGAAACAAATCCAAAATGTCTAGCTTTTTTGTACTGTACTTTTTCTTTTAAAACTTTGCGCTTATATTCAACATATCTCTGCTAAAGAGTAATGTTGAATTTATATAAAAGAAGTCTTCTTCTTCTTCTTCTTCACTTCATGGCATAGGCAATAAAGTGCCTGTTCCGCCTTCGAAGTCCTCCAGCCATCGTTTCCTGGATCTACCCACCGATCTCCTACCTTTAGGATGATACTGTAATATTTGTTTTGTAAGTCTATTATCGGGCATTCTTCCAACGTGTTCCTTCCATTTTAGGTTTCAGATGTTTTAACCTATCATCATACTAAAAGTGTCCAGCTTTTCTCTTATATTTTCATTTCTTATTAAGTCCCTCTTCGTGCATCCTTTCACACTTCTCAAGAATTTCATTTCTGAAGTTTTCGTTTTACTCTGTTGCTTTTTAGCAAACGTCCAAGTCTCACTTCCGTATGTCAGTATAGGTACAGCCATAACTTTGTAGAACTTGTTTCTTAACGTATTTTGTTTCTAAATGTTCTATTTATCGTTCCACACAGTCTTTGAAATTTGCATATTTTATTGTAGACATCATATTCCTTGTCATAACTAACATCAGTCCCCAAGTAGTTAAAATGGTTTACCCGTTCAACGCAACGATTATTTATAAATATTTTTGTTCTAATTGTCTCTTACCCAGTGATTTTATAAAAGAAATGTTCATATTATATTGCTTACAAAGTTCACTAAGTTTATAAAAGAAGTGCTGAAGCAAAAACGTTGTGCACCTTGCTTATAGGCGACAAGTGAACCAACACATTCAACCTAACTTTGGTTTTTTAATTACCTGTTCACAGATCGACTAACATAAACAGGGTGACGCTTTTCTGTTTTGGAGGAGCTAGAAAAAAAGCATTGGAAACGGCGACTATCACATAAATTGACATTTTGAAATTTGGTATAAATGTGGTCTGAAAAATTCCAACCTGATAAAGATACGAGCTAGCTATTTTTTTCAGAATTCTGTTTTTATTTTTCAACATACTCTCCTGTTGGGACCTACTACACACGGCTAGTGTGAAAGAACAACTAATTTTCATTAATTGTATCTAATAGTGGTCTGAACTATAAAGCCCGGGTCTTAAAGTACTTACAGCATAGTAAGTCGCCATTAAGGTAGCTGTCTCATTCGTTTATGAGATCTCCTAGTGGTTTACCGGGAAAAACACGAGTCAGTTGGAGAATTTAATGTCATGTTGACACATTGGCCATAGTAGCTCAAGGGCTAGAGCGGCTGGACGGCAACTGGAAGATCCGTGGTTCAAATCCCGGCTATGGCAATGAATTTTTCAGTCTGGTTTTAACTGTCACAGTGCGTCCTACACACGACTAGTGTGAAAGAACAATTAATTTCCATTAATTGTACCTAATAGTGGTCCGAACTATAAAGCCCGAGCCTTAAAGTACTTACAGAATAGTAAGTCGCCATTAAGGTAGTTGTCTCATGTGTTTATGAGAACTCCTAGTGGTTTACCAGGAAAAATACGAGTCAGTTGGAGAATTTAATGTCATGTCGGCACGTTGGCCATAGTAGCTCAATGGTTTAGAGCTCCTGGACGGAGACCAGAAGATCCGTGCTTCAAATCCCGGTTATGGCATTGAATTTTTCAGCCTGACTCTATGTTAGCATATCCTACACACGGCCAGTGAGAAAGAACAATTAATTTCCATTAATTGTACCTAATAATGGTCCAAACTGTAAAGCCCGGGCCTTAAAGTGCTTACATGTTGTAAGTTGCCATTAAGGTAGTTGTCTCATGTGTGTATGAGAACTCCTAGTGGTTTACCGGGGGAAAAACCCGAGTCAGTTGGAGAATTTAATGTCATATCGGCAAGTTGGCCATAGTAGCTCAATGGTTTAGAGCGGCTGGACGGAGAGCAAAAGATCCGTGGTTCAAATCCCGCCTATGGCGTTGAATTTTTCAGCCTGACTCTACGTTTCCATACTTTAGCCTACAGACGGATAGTGTGAAGGAACAATTAATTTCCATTAATTGACCTAATTGTTGTCCGAACTATAAAGCCCGGCCCTTAAAGTACTTAGAGCATAGTAAGTTGCCAATAAGGCAGTTTTTTCATGTATTTATGAAAACTCCTAGTGGTTTACCGGAAAAACACGAGTCAGTTGGAGAATTTAATGTCATATCGGCACGTTGGACATAGTACCTCAATGGTCTAGAGCTCCTGGACGGAGACCAGAAGATCTGTCGTTCAAATCCCGGCATTGGCATTGATTTTTTCAGTCTGGCTCTACCCTTTCATAGTGCGTCCTGCACACGGCTAGTGTGTCAGAACATTTAATTTCCATTAGTTACTTTTTCTGCACATGTGGCCGCTTTTGCGCAAGCTCTGCCTTCAGCTTGTCCAAAATAAAAAGTCTGTATCCCCAAAAAAAAAGTTGCTATCACATCCCCAGGCCAAAAAAGGGTTTTTGCTTCTTTTGGAGCATGTTCGCCCTTTGCAGTCCAGGTTTGGACTATACTTTTGTTTCGGGCGAATAACGGTATATCCAAGTTTCATCTACAGTAACTAAAAGGCACAAAAACTTGGATTTATTGCGCCTAACTGCTTCAGCAGAGCGTTGGAAATGTATATTCGAATACGTTTTCGGTCTAAGGGTAGCAAACGCGGCAATTAAACCGCGGACAGCTATCTCATGTGTAAATGTTGATTTAATATATGACAAACACGTTCTTTTGACATGTTCATAGCCTCTGTTATCTCTGTCACTTAACTCGGTGGTCGTCTGGTGCGATTTGGTGAACACTGACGATGGTTTGGTATGTAGCTGCAGTTGGACGTCCCGAACGTTCATCGTCTCCCAGGCTCTTACGACCACAGCTCACCAAAATTTCACTATGGTAAATGATGGTGCGGAATCCCCATGCCCATATCGGTAGCGTAGATGGTAGCGTGCCTGTCTCACGTTCAGGAGGTCCCGAGTTCGAATGTCGGTGAGGGTGCGTTACCTGGATAAGGTTTTATGCGGGGTTTTCCCTTATCCTGATAGACGAACGTTAGGTAACTCTAAGCTCCAGGGACTCCGGACTCATTTGAACATCATTTCACCCTATTCATTCATCGTCTTCCGAACTGACTTGATGTTTGAGGATGTGAATTGAAAAAAAAAAAAAAAAAAAAAAAAAAAAAAACCAGACACACTATCCAACTGATCTTTGATTCGCGTAGTGGAATTGTCATTCAGAAGCAAATATTCAATAGATTTTCATAAAGACACTGACATAAACTCACTCTAACGACTGCTGCATAACAACTGAGCGTCCAGAATGGCTTAAACTTTGGTGAGTAACTGACAACAGATTAATGAAATTCATTAGCTTTTATTTACCGGTGCTGCCATCTGCATGTTGAGGTCGGAAACTTTTCAGACCACCCTCGTAGTTTGAAACTTAGGTTAATCCTTTTCTGCAACTGCAGCTTTCTTATATCATTGACGCTAAGGGTATTAGAAATAAATAAATATTACTCTACAATAGATACAGAAGTATATTGTTGTTTTATTGTAGGTGTATTCAAATTATGCATTTTTAAAAATTAGCGTGCAAGTTTGCCTCTTTATTTTAAAGTAGCTATGTGAGTATGTACATATTTATGGTTTAGAGATAATTTTATGAGAAGTGAAATAGTTGAAGCAGGAGGTAAGCTACTTTGATATCTGTGTTTATTTTAGCACTGGATGATCAAAGTGAGTGACCAACCGTAACTGGTAGACATTTTCTGTCGCGTTTCCAAGTTAGGGGCCTTGGGCTGCTGACACAGGTCTCTCGCAATCGTTACTTTCTATTACACCTTGTTCCCTTGCTTTTGTTATTTCTCACTTTGTGTATAGACAGTGACATTTCTCTCTCTCTCTCACACACACAGCTGCGTTATCTACACGACTACTGTCGTAACATTCAATATTGCCTCATACCTCAAGGGACATTTTACAATTTCCAGTGAAACACAATGTATATCTTTGTTTCCAGTTGAAAGTTTCGGTAACTCCAGCAACTTGTCTCCATTCGAAGGTCTGCACTACGACATAGCTGGTATGTTACTGTCCCTTCTTTAAAGTACCAAATTGAAACAGAGTTTGTTCACGTATACAAGAACAGGTTACCTACTTGAGATGATCCCTAAGTTCACATCTTCAAACCCATTGGAAGTCAATTGATATATTCGGTTGTAAAAATCCTTAACATATCTTCCTTCAGAAGTACCGCGTCCATACTTTGAAAGCGAAAATCCTTTATGTCCCATTTCACCAACACATGTTAAAATCTACGTTAACAAATGTAACGTAACAATTGTCTCAGCGCTAATACTGTTGTTAAATTTCGTGCATTTCACCAACCTGTTTTCAAAAAATGTTAACAAACCTGTGTTAACGCCAAGAAACTGGTAAATATCACAGCTGCGATGCCCTTTTGTTTTCATTTTCGTTTGCACAAATGGCGGATGAACAAAATCATAAATAAAGACGTGAGTCAAATTTCTCATCGACGGAGAAAGAATTGTTAATTGAAATGGTGACGAAGTGTAAGGATATCGTGGAAAATAAGAGGACGGATGCAGTGAATGTAAAAGAGAAATATGTCACGTGGTAAAATATGGGAAACGTATTTAATTCAAATGCATGTGTCACTACTATAAGCACCAAACAACTTGTCAGTATTACGTAATTTTAAAACGAGATGCGAAGAACAAGTGCCTTAAACGTATCAAGACGGGAGGTCGACAATGTATTATCGACATAACTCAGTGAATTATAAAATGGCAAGGTTATTAATACTTGAAGCTAATGTGAGATCGGCATATTCCTTTCGATGCATGTTCTAACTCAGTATTATGTAAATTTTTAAGCGAGGAGCGAAGAGGTACGAGTGACGTGAACGTTTCAAGACGAGAGGTGGACAGTGTATTATCCACATAATTCAGTGAATTATAAAATCGCAGTTATTAATACTTGAAGCTAATGCGAGATCGTTATATTCCTTTCGATGCATGTTCTAACTCAGTATTACGTAAATTTATAAGGAGGAGCAAAGAAGGACAAGTAACGAGTGACTTGAACGTTCCAAGACGGGAGTTTGACAGTGTATTATCCACATAATTCAGTAAATTATAAAATTGCAAAGTTATTAATACTTGAAGCTAATGTGAGATCGGCATATTTCTTTCGATGCATGTTCTAACTCAGTATTACGTAAACTTAAAACGAGGTACGAAGAAGGACAAGTGACTTGAACGTTTCTCCTCCTAGGCCGTACTCTATTATGAATGCCATTTAGACGGTCTTAAATATAGCAAATCGACATCAACAGCTGAGTTCATGCTCACCATCTTGACTATTTACAATTGTTAAGGACTTAACATCAGAAATTGGGCTTGTTAGTTTAACATGAGATTTAACACGAGTGTTACGCTAACACTTGTTGGTGAAATGCAATTTTTGTTTTAACTATTGCTAAACTCGTGTTAAGTCTTAACATTTGTTGGTGAAATCGGGCATTAGCATAATTGTCCGATATTTCAGGTCTTTGGCCGTCCTGCTCCTCTCTCGTGGCGCTTATGATATGAATCAGATATCCTGTTATCTTGGGAATTGAAGCAGTAACCAGAGGTTTTTGAGAGAAGAATGTAAGAAGGCATGATAAACTATATAAATTATTAATAAGCAATTGGGAAAATATGATATATGAAATAAGGTAAAAAGAAATATTGTAGTAGGAATAATGTGTAAATGAAATATAAGGAAAAAGTTGCCTTCAGTTAGAACCGCCAGACGAGGCCAGATACGTAAACAATAGGACAATAGAGGCCCAAAATTCCTTCGCCAGCACGGAGCCAAAAAGAATATTGAGGATGCAGTACCCTTATGACGCCAAAGGGTCACAGAGCTTTACCGGATGGACCCGTGAGTGCTGCACAGTTGAAGGTGAATGGAAATGGCCAATAAGGTAAAATAGTAGAAATGAACTCCCCCAATAAAGTGTAGCGTTAACCATGTGATAGGCGTGAAATAGAGAACAAATAGAAAAGCGGGAGAGATAGACAAGCAAATCTAGGAAGAAGCCGAGAGTAGGGCGAAGTGAGAAGTGTCACTCGGTTTATTACAGCGAAAGGGAGAAGACGCGTTAGTTTAATATCTGATGGCAAGGTAATAGTGGAGTTAGATTTCAAACGTGGTGAGATAAAATATTCTCAAACAAACAAGGCGAGAGCAAATGAGAAAAGCAGAGCAATCCGACAAGTAAGATATGTGGGAATAAACAATCCACAGGAAATTGAAGCAGGACTTTTCATTGACTGGTGATAACGTAATCCTTAACCATCCTGACATACCACACCAAAAGACTACCCCAGGAATATCCCACACCATAATCCAATTGCCATACACGAGGGCTCATCAACAAAGTCTGAGACTGTTTCTTTTTTCCCCCACAGAAGTTCATTACTGCAATTCAATATTGCCATGATCATTTTCAAAGTAGTCTCCTCATACTTCAACGTACTTTTTATAGCACCTCTACCAGTCCTTGAACACGTGCTGCAGACTATTCTTTGACAGGTCCTTTAGAATCGCCTCACTATTCTTGAGCACTGCTTCAGAGCCCTCAAATCTAATACCCCTAAGCTTTGCCTTTAGTGATGGGAATTAAAAAAAGGTCACAGGGTGCATTATCGGGGCTATAAGGTGGATGTGGTACACAGGTAATGTTGAATCGAGCCAGAAACTGCATGATTTGATTTGCGACGTGAGGTCGTACATCGTCATGATGAAGTCGCCACCCAGTCCGAGAAAGCTCTGGTCGTTTCTTTGCAATGTACTTCCTCAGTGTAGCCAATACTGACGTGTAGTATGCTGCTGTAACAGTTGTGTGAGGGGGAACTGCATGCTGGTAAATCATGATGAAGTCGTCACCCAGACCGAGAAAGCTCTGGTCGTTTCTTTGCAATGTGCTTCCTCAGTGTAGTTAATACTGACGTGTAGTATGCTGCTGTAACAGTAGTGTGAGGGGGAATGCATGCTGGTAAATCATGATGAAGTCGTCACCCAGACCGAGAAAGCTCTAGTCGTTTCTTTGCAATGTGCTTCCTCAGTGTAGTCAATACTGACGTGTAGTATGCTGCTGTAACAGTTGTGTGAGGGGGAACTGCATGCTGGTAAATCATGATGAAGTCGTCACCCAGACCGAGAAAGCTCTGGTCGTTTCTTTGCAATGTGCTTCCTCAGTGTAGTTAATACTGACGTGTAGTATGCTGCTGTAACAGTAGTGTGAGGGGGAATGCATGCTGGTAAATCATGATGAAGTCGTCACCCAGACCGAGAAAGCTCTGGTCGTTTCTTTGTAATGTACTTCCTCAGTGTAGTCAATACTGACGTGTAGTATGCTGCTGTAACAGTAGTGTGAGGAGGAACTGCATGCTGGTAAATCATGATGAAGTCGTCACCCAGTCCGAGAAAGCTCTGGTCGTTTCTTTGCAATGTGCTTCCTCAGAGTAGCCAATACTGACGTGTAGTATGCTGCTGTAACAGTAGTGTCAGGGGGAACTGCATGCTGGTAAATCATGATGAAGTCGTCACCCAGTCCGAGAAAGCACTGGTCGTTTCTTTGCAATGTACTTCCTCAGTGTAGCCAATACTGACGTGTAGTATGCTGCTGTAACAGTAGTGTGAGGGGGAACTGCATGCTGGTAAATCATTATGAAGTCGCCAGCCAGTCCGAGAAAGCTCTGGTCGTTTCTTTGCAATGTACTTCCTCAGTGTAGCCAATACTGACGTGTAGTATGCTGCTGTAACAGTAGTGTGAGGGGGAACTGCATGCTGGTAAATCATGATGAAGTCGCCACCCAGTCCGAGAAAGCTCTGGTCGTTTCTTTGCAATGTGCTTCCTCAGTGTAGCCAATACTGACGTGTAGTATGCTGCTGTAACAGTAGTGTGAGGGGGAACTGTATGCTGGTAAATCATTCCATTACAGTAAGAAAATGTGATCACTATCACTTTCCCTGCAGATGGAACAACTTTTGTCTTTTTTGGTGTTGGTGAACCTGGTGATTTGCACACTATGCTGGCTTGTTTTTCTTCAGGATTAGAATGATGCATCCATGACTCATCACCGGTGATAATCAAAGCTTAGGGATATTCGATTTGAGAACTCTGAAGCAGTGCTTAAGCAAAGTGAGGCGATTCTCAAGGACCTGACAAAGAATGGTCTACAGCACGTGTTCAAGGACTAGCAGAGACGCTATAAAAAGTGCATTGAAGTAGGAGGTAACTAATTTGAAGAAGATCATGTAAACATTGAATTGCAGTAATAAACATCAGTCACATTGTGTTGATAAGCACTCGTACTTCTTTATAGGAGACCCTTTTATAAATTGGCAACATAAAATTACAAGGGTCGTTCCGAAAGTTGTGCCAGCTATTTTTATTCATAGAAACTATAGGAGATAACGTAATGTACAACAGCACAGTTAAATAGAGATACATTTCTGCTACAGGTAGTCAGTTTTTCCATGTAGTCATCACCATTCGTTACGCACATTTGCAAAGATGAACCAGAACCTGCATGCAACGCGTAAAAGTCTGAACCAGCTGAGTCTAACCACTTTCTTACAGCTTTGGCAATAGCATCTGAGTCCTGGAAATGTTCGCCACGCAGTTCAACAGTCAGAGGCTCAAAGAAATGGAAGTCTGAAGGTGCTAAATCTGCACTGTACGGTGAATGTCGTAAGACATTCCAGCCAAATGTTGCACTCAGTTGGGTGGTCACAAAACTGGTGTAGGACCTGGCATCATCATGTTGCAAGTGAAAGTTGGTCTTCTTCTCTGGCCTTACACTGATTCAGAGGAAGACAGCTTCGAGGGTTGTAACGTATTCCAGTTGGGAGCGAGGTCTGCACTGCGTGTGACGTCAGGCAAGAGCCGTATAGTACTTGTTATGTGTTTCAAATGGGAAGGTGATTGTCCTTGAGCGCTACTAGGTGAGCAACCAATCGGAGTTCTGCGGTGTTGTTGTATTGCATTCCCGCTACGTAGTGCGTGACGAGCACCAGCTTAAACAATCAGTATCAAATTAAGACAGAAATTCATATTTTGCCATAACTGATCCATGTGGAATGTAGAGAGTAATGTGTCTAACATAACCGTGAAAACACCATATTTTTACGTCAAATATTATTTCTAATGCAAATAAATAAACCCTATTACCTATATTATAACAATAAATCGCGACGTAAGCACTATATGAATATCGTTATTGGTTGGCTTGTATTCGTGTACGAATATTTGTAATTAATCAGAACTGAAACGTAAATGTTTGTAATGACGTGATAAAAAAATTACTTTGAATAAGCCAATTATAGCGAGAGGAAACAATAAGTTTCCTGCTGCCCTGGCAGAACGTGTCTGGCCAAATTATATCTTTGTTTATAAATGGTTCGTAATCTCTTTTTACTCTAGAGAGTTCCAAGTGGTTGGTGTGTATGTATGTACATATAACTTTAATTATTCAGAATTTAAATTTAAACTACTGACATGATGTGATAAAATAATTATTGTGAATAAGTGAAGGTGTTAAATTCCAGAAAGAGCAAACACTTCATTTCCTGTTAGACTGTGGAATGCTGTATGCTTATGTTTATGAATGAATGCTGAATAAGAAGTGTTTATTTACTCTGGAGAGTTCAGATCAATATCATTCAGTTGTTTTTTACACAATAGTAGAGTAAGAGTTAAATAGTGCAACGGCCTTTTGCGGTGAAATTAGTGGCGAGTCAAAAGGCAATTGTTGCGAATTCAGGCTTGAAGTATTGTCTCTAAGGTGTACACGTTCATCAAAATATTGGGCATTGAGGAATATTGAAATCAGCTCGATTTTAAAATTGCTCAATGGCTTAGTGCTGAAGCGTGTGGTGCACGTAAAACAGGTGTGTCCCGCATTTGGATTAGAAAAGCAGTTAATTCATAAACTATAATTATAGTTATAGTGTTTAAAGATATACATAATTTGCGGAAATGCATTTTCCAATTTTGATTTTGGCAACTGCATCATTGTAAAGGTTCGTAAAATATATTTCGCTTACCCTTACATCTAGCGCTAAGCAGACGTGCATGTTCTATGAGTGTGCAAGAGAGAGGGATATATAAAAAGAGTGGGGTAACAAGCTGGCAACGCTGAGTGTGATACGGCATCTGTTTAGCTGAACTCCAGAACCCTTCCCATTTGAAACGTATAGTAGTTGTCTATATAAATTGCGCTGTGAGTACAGAATCCGAGGGTTCAGTCAGGTGTCGTGCACTCGATGACAACAATGTAGCTGCCACGTACCTAATGGAACTGTTAAATCTACAACGTGACGATTTATTGAAGGACAAATATTCACACAAAAAAGACTTGGCTGATTGTTACAAAAATGTCCCCCAAACCAGATCTCTGAGGTTGTGTTTTCTTGCCGCACGGACATTGTGTATGTTTGGCTCGACATACGTGTGCGATTTTTTTTTCCTGCTATGAAATTAGCTGAGTCCAAACCCCGAGGTACCTTCGTAATCTAACATGAAGTCTTCAATTTCAAACTTCCCAGATATTACGTCCTGACTTTGATAGACTAGTTAAAGGAAAACCAACCAAAACATGTCAGAAAATGTCCACGTAAATTTGTTCTGAATGGGTCTCCTCTAATTTGCAGAGAAAATTACTTTGTTTTATTTTATTTACTTTGTAACATGCCTGACCCTCAGATAAACTACCAGTTGAAGTTTTATAAATTTTCTCATTACACAGAGCCAAAATATAATTTTTTTAAAAACTCTGACCAATTGTGTAATTAAAGCAGTCAGCATTAATATTACAACACCCAAGATGTAAGATGTACATATTATTAACAGCCGGTACTTTTCCCGTCTTTCCTACCCGCACACATCAAACTATTTCTTTCCCTTCGGCAGCAGTAATCTGCGCGGTGACGTCACACGATAACCTGCCTTTCGTTTGGGAGCATATTTTGCGGTGAGAGCTGGCAGACCTGACGTCACACCAATACTACCTGTCTTCCCCTGCTCTGGAGATTCAAGCCTTCGGCTTAGGCAGTGTCATCTTGAAGCATGCTGAATTGACAGCTGCACCAGGCTCCAGGACATCCAAAAGAACCACACCCTGGCTGTCCCAGAAGACTGTACACATCACTTTGCCTGCAGATAGTTGTCGGAGAATGCGTATGTCACCATTCCATGGGCTGCCTTTTGGATTTTGTCTCGTAGTGGTGACACTATGTCTCACCTCTGGTAATGATGCTATTCTGAGAATTGTCACCTTTAGCTTCGTATTGTTCCAGAAGATCCCAAGAATTTTCCATTCATTTCCACAAGGAAATGGTGTAAATGGTGCATACAGACTCTTTAAGAACACCATTTTCTACCACCTGTACGTCTTAAACGTCCAAGTCTCCTGAATTCTCATCATATGGTGGTGCTGGCTAACACATGTCGACCCCTATTGTTAATTTACTTCTGAGATGGAACTAGGGAATTCTGGAACACCCTCCATACTCTCCAGAGATGAGCCCATGTGATTTCGACCTTTTTACGAAAATTAAATTACCACTTTGAAGATTTCGGTTTAGGACTAGACAGGCAATTATAGCAGCAATAGGGAAGTACGGGGGCCGTTCAGAAAGTAACTTCCGATCGGTCACAGTGCGGGTAGTGGGGGGAGTAGCGACGCCATCTGTGCATTCACGCACTCAGCAGGTCAGTCGGCATCAAGCCGTGGTCGAGTGAACGTCGTATGTGCGCTAGTTTAGTGTTTGTGGCCGTTTGAAATGTGTGCTGCAATAGAAAACCCCGCTAAATGTGAAATGTGTGGTGTTATAAGGTTTTTTACAGCCAAAGGACATTCTGCAGCAGCTATTCATCGTGAGCTTTGTGCCGTGTACGGACCAAAAGTTATGAGTGAAGAAGTGGTCCATGAATGGGTACGTTTATTTAAAAGTGGACGAGAAAACGTTCATGATGAAGAGAGGAGTGGTAGACCATCATTGGTGACGGACGAACTCGTTCAGACAGTTGATGCAAAAGTTCGTGAAAACCGACGTTTCACAATGTCGGAGTTGTCTACTGATTTTCCACAGATTTCTAAGACTCTCTTGTACGAGATAGTGACAGCAAGATTGGGTTACCGTAAGGTCTGTGCACGATGGGTGCCCAAAATTCTTACCGACCACCACAAAACTCAAAGAATGGACTCTGCATTAGACTTTCCGTCACGTTATGCGGACGAAGGTGAACCATTGTTAAACAGAATCTTGACCGGGGACGAAACCTGGATTAAGTACAAGAACCCTGAGACAAAAGAACAATCAAAGATGTGGGCACATTCAAATTCGCCTACCAAACCAATAAAAGCCCGGCTAGATTTTTCTGCCCGAAAATTGATGGCAACGGTGTTTTGGGATGCAAAAGGGGTGTTGTTGGTTGAATTCATGGAACTGGGACGACCATTAATCAAGACGTGTACTGTGAAACACTATAAAAATTACGACGGGCTATACAGAACAAACGCCGTGGTGTGCTGACTTCCGGTATCGTTTTTTTTTTGCACGATAACGCCCGTCCTCACTCTGCTCGCAGAACAACAGCCCTTCTTGACTCCTTCAAGTGGGACATTGTCAACCATCCACCTTACAGCCCAGATCTGGCGCCAAGCGATTATCACCTCTTCATGCATATGAAGACATGGCTCGGGTCCCAGCGGTTTGATGACGACGAAGAGCTCAAAGATGCGGTCACAGGCTGGCTCCAGGCACAAGCTGGTGATTTTTATGCAGAAGGAATTTCAAAGCTTGTGAACAGATACGATAAGTGCCTCAATCGTTATGGAGACTATGTAGAAAAATAGTGCAAAGATGTAGTTGTAAGATGTATATATTGAAATATTTTTATTTAACTTGGTGAATTTTTTGCAATCAACCGGAGGTTACTTTCTGAACGGCCCTCGTATGTTCGAAGACCCTTTGGATGACATCCGACGGCTTCCTGCGGTGTGGAGACGAGCTCTTCATTTTGGAGGAGATTACGTCTAGACACTGCAAAAGTATGACTGCTCCTAAAAGTTTTAATTGATGTTCATTTAAAATTTGCCATTAATTATTAAATGACCTATGTATATGGATATTTAACTGTGCAGTTTCAGACACCTGGCAACTTCATCGCTAGTTGCAGTCAGAAATAGCTACTCATTTGGTAAGCTGGTCTTGCGAAGACATCCACTCACTATTTTGATATCTAAGGGCGAACTATGTCACTTCGACTGAAATTCACCGATAGCTGGTAGAGGTTTATGGCGAGTCTGTAATATCTCGTCAAAATGTCACGGAATTGCACGAAAAATTTGTAGCTGAGGAAATGCAACCGGCGAGGATTGAAGCGGACGACGACAAAGTTCGCGTTGAGGAAGTGATTGACAACATGAGCATCACGTTACAGGATATCACTGCCGAACTGGAAATGTGGACGGAAGAGCTCGTATGTTGTGCATAGCGGAAAGGTTGTACTTGATGTGTTTAACGAAACGGGTGCAACCAACACAGAGAGAAGCACTTGGGTCTGCTACTTCTGAAACGTATCCCTAAGGAAGTGAGTGACATACATGGGGGTGGTCTGAAAAGATTCCGACCTCAACATGAAGATGGTACTATTCGTAAATAAAGGATAGTGACTTTCGTTGTTCATCTGTTGACAGTTACTCACCAAAGAATCAGCCACTTTGAGCGCTCAGTTGTTATGTAACAGTCGTTTGTGTTGATGTGAGTGTTGTAATGAAAATGGACAAATTCGTTTATCAAGCTGTCATTAAATACCTGTTTTTGAAAGGCAATTCGCATACACAATTAAAAGATGAGCTGGATTCTGTGTGTACGGACTCTGCACCATCATTTACCATAGTGAAATTTTGGGTAGCTGAATTTGAACGTGGCCGTAAGAGCTAGGGAGACGATGAACGTGCCAAAACGACAACTACCGACGAAAACATCGTCAAAGTTCAACAAATGGTGCTAAAGACCGCCGAATTAAAGTGGGAGAGACAGCAGAACCTACAAATATGTCAAAAGAACGCATTTGTTACATATTAAATCAACATTTAGACATGAGAAAGCTGTCCGTGCATTCGGTGCCACGTTTGCTCACGTTAGACCGAAAACGTGTTCGAATGAACGTTTCCCACGCTCTGTTGGCGCAGTTTAGGCGCAATCAATCCAAGTTTTGGCGCCGAATAATCACTGTAGATTAAACTCGGACACACAATTATACTCCCGAAACCAAAATACAGTCCAAATAATGGACTGCAAAGAGGAAACCGGCCCATAAAAAGCAAAAACTGTTTTTTTTTCGGCTGGTAAAGTGATGGTGACAGTTTCGTGGGACAGTTATGGAGTTATTTTAATAGCTTATCTTCAGAAAGGCAAAACCATTACAGGAGCATGCTACGCATCATTACTTTGACAAGTTGAAGGCAAAAATTATGCAGAAACAGCCAAATTTGCAGAAAAAAGTCCTGTTTCAACAAAACAACACACTGTCTAACACGTCAGCGGTTGCAATGCCGAAAATCTAGGAATTACGTTTTACACTGCTTGACCTTCCGCCTTACTCACCAGATCTAGCCGCAAGTGACATCTTTTAGTTCCCTCATCTGAAAATTGAACTCGGTTGACACAGATTTTTGTGAAATGAAGAATCAATCACCTTCGTGAACAATTATTTTGCAGAGAAAAGCGCCGGGTACTATTTGGATGGGTTACTGAGATGGGAGCATCGCTGTGAGAAGTGTGTAGAGTTACAAGTAGACTATGTTGAAAAACGTCGAGTATTACCTGGACGGGTTACAGAGATAGGAACATCGCTGGGACAAGTGTGTCGACTTGCAAGGAGACTATGTTGAAGCACGCCGAGTACTATTTGGACGGGCTACAGAGAGGCGAGCATCGCTGGGAAAAGTGTGTAGAGTTACAAGGAGAATATATTGAAAAGCGCCGAGTACTGTTTGGACGGGTTACAGAGATGGAAGCATCGCTGGGAGAAGTATGTAGAGTTACAAGGAGACTATGTTGATAAACGCCGAGTACTGTTTGGACAGGTTACAGAGATGAGAGCATCGCCGGGAGACGTGTGTAGAGCTACAAGGAGACTATGTTGAAAAACGCAGAGTACCATTTGGACGGGTTACAGAGAATGGAGCATCGCTGAGGGAAGTGTGTAGAGTTACAAGGATACTATGTTGAAAAACGCCGAGTTCTATTTGGACGGGTGACAGAGATGGGAGCATTGCTAGGAGAAGTGTATAGAGTTACAAGGAGACTATGTTGAAGAACGCCGAGGACTATTTGCGCGGGCCACAGAGATGAGAGCATCGCCGGGAGAAGTGTGTAGAGTTACAAGGAGATTATGTTGAAAATCGACGAGTACTATCTGGACGGGTTAGAGAGCTGTGAACATCGCTGGGAGAAGTGTGTAGAGTTACAAGGAGACTATGTTGAAATACGTCGAGTACTATTTGGACGGGTTACAGAGATGGGAGCATCGCTGGTAGAAGTGTGTAGAGTTACAAGGAGACTATGTTGAAATACGCCGAGTACTATTTGGACGGGTTACAGAGATGGGAACATCGCTGGTAGAAGTGTGTAGAGTTACAAGGAGACTATGTTGAAATACGCCGAGTACTATTTGGACGGGTTACAGAGATGGGAACATCGCTGGTAGAAGTGTGTAGAGTTATAAGGAGACTATGTGGAAAAACGCCGAGTACTATATGGACGGGTTACAGAGATGGGAGCATCGCTGCTAGAAGTGTGTAGAATTACAAGGAGACTATGTTGAAAAACGCCGAGTACTATTTCGACGGGTTACACAGATGAGAGCATCGCTGGGAAAAGTGTGTAGAGTGACAGGGAAACTATGTGGAAAAACGCCGAGTACTATATGGACGGGTTACAGAGATGGGAGCATCGCTGCTAGAAGTGTGTAGAATTACAAGGAGACTATGTTGAAAAACGCCGAGTACTATTTCGACGGGTTACACAGATGAGAGCATCGCTGGGAAAAGTGTGTAGAGTGACAGGGAAACTATGTTGAAAAACTCCGAGTACTATTTGGATGGGTTACAGAGATGGGAGCATCGCTAGGAGAAGTGTGGAAAATAAAAAAAAAAAAATCTGATACAGTGTCTTGTATGTATTAGTTCGAAATCCTTTCAAACCATCCTCGTATATGCATATAAAATGGGAGCTATATTCAGTGTAAATTTCGAACTATGTCAACCAATGTTTTGATTATTGAAAGTATTGATTCCTTCCTCCCTGGCTGCATGCTATTTAGAGTTTCCATCACCTATACCTCGAGTACTTCTTCAATTAAGGTTAAGGTGTATTGTACAACGGATATAAAATTAATGGGGTTATTTTACATTGAAAATCCACCCAATGTTTTAAAATATTACATAATATGCATAGATATTTAATTAGGCCATGAGGTTACCTCATTTTGCCTTACCTACGTCTTATTATGATAAAGCATATGTGAGGTTAATGCTATTTTTAAAGGACAGAAAATAGTTTATGGCGGCTGAAAATCAATAGCCGCAGCAGTCGACGTATTCCTCTCCAACCGGCCTTCCACAGCCTACGTAGCATGCAGCATATTCCCTGGTTACCATGACGTAAACAAATGCTTGCCTCTAAACCCTTGCTTTAAAGCATCCATCTCCTTTGTGCCTTTAGTGACTTGAATTCTGGTAAGTCAAGCCGCACCACACTTAAAAACAAAAGAGTTATGACCCACTATATAATAAAGGGTTTGTTGACGACAAATTTTATGCTCTTAGCCCAAAAATATATTTCTCAGGCAATGTATTTAATTTATAATCCAAAACAAGATCTCGTACTGTAATAAAATCAATTCTACGTGGGGTTTTCGATAAAGACTGATCATAATTTCTTACGGTCATAATTTTTCGCACTAATATTCAACCTTATTACATTCTGTTAACTTAATTTGAAACATATACGCCATAGTAGCTCCATTGTTGGTACTCCTGGTTCTCGCCTGTGAGAACCAGGCAAGCTCAAGCGTTGCAATGGAGGTAATACGCGAGGAACAATATGCGGCTTTGAAATCTGCTTTCGTCTCAACAGGTCTTCCGTTGAGGCTTATACAATGTTACAGGACGCCTATGGAGAGTCTGTTCTTCCCTACAGCACAGCTGCAAGGTGGTTTAAAATGTTTAAAGATGGGAGACACCCAATTTCAAAGGCAGGTGGATCCAGTGCTCCAGTTACTGCTCTACGAAAGAAAGCATCAATACTGCTGCTGCCATGGTGAGAGAGGATCGAGAAAATACCTTAAGTTCACTTTCTGAAATTAGGAACATTTCACTGTGTGCCACCTACACCTTGATAATAGAAACATTACACATGAGACGTGTTTGTGCGCGTTGTTGTTTCCTGAACAAAAGGACATTCGCGTGCAGGTCTGCGTGCAGTTTAAGTTGATGTTAGAGGAAGATCCGGAGTTTATTTCAAACATAATCACTGCTGACGAAACTTCGCTACATCATTTTGATCCTGAAAGCAAGCAGCAAAGCTCGGTGTGGAAATCTCCTCCATCACCAACCCCCAAAATGTAAAAGTGGTCGCTTCTGCTGGGAAAGTTACGCTCATCCTATTCTTCGATATTCATGGAATGGCTTACCTGCACACACATCGGTCGCTGGAGAATACTACAGGAATGTCCTGAAAACATTGCAAGTCCATATCAGGCGCAAAAGACTACATTTCCGTGAAGCAGGCTGGATGCTGCACTGCGATAATGCGCGGCCGCATATTGTCAATGTTGTTGCTGAATATCTTGCAAAAATCAACGCGAAGTTCATACCTCACCCTCCCTATAGTCGGGATTTAGTTTCATGTGACTTTTGTCTATTGCCTAACTTGAAGAAACGCCTTCTTGGGTGGGGCAGGCATTATGCATCATCAGAAGCAGTAATGCAGGCTGCGAAGGCGATTTTCAAGAATCTCTCAAAAAATGCTTTCCAGCATGTTGTTGAAGAATGGCAGAAGCGCTGGAACAGGTGCATTGCATTCAGGAGAGACTATTTTGAGAAGGGGCATAACAATTATGAGGATGAGTAAAGTTACGTTGTCAAAAAAACTACTATTCTTTATTTAACAGCCCTCGTAATATGTCCGACGTACTCGTAGGTGTATGGACTACTGTTGCAAACCATTATTCTTCTATGTTTGAAATGAAAACTCTGATTAAATGCGGGGAGATTATGAAATCGCACATTTATTTTTAAGTTCAAAAGATCCGCCTGACTTACCCGCCAGGTTTGGAAGGGTGGAGAAACCTCCCAGTGAGCCACACCATCAAATTTCCACCAGGCGCACATTATTTTGGATTCGAAATGATTGTTTAACGATGCCGTTGGAAAGTTGGCGGGGATCAAGCCACTGTTCCGAGGCATCAGTTTTTCACTAATATACCCATTTTTCATCACAGGTGACAAATTTTCTTATAAATCGATCATATATGGGATTACGGGTAAGCTCACAACAAATAGCCACTGAACGTTCAGCCTATTGAGGTGTCAGTTCATCAGGTATAGTTCCAAGTGTCTTAACGTGGGGATGTATGTTAACTGTTGATGCATAGATTTTTTGAAGGCCTACGTGTAGCTTTTGCTTGACATATATACCCAATATTCCATACTTTAGGTCTTTCAGAACGTGGCAAATCAGGACAAGTTTTCGTCTCAATTGTTGAAACGTTGGAAGTATTGTTGATCCACACGCTCACTAACGACACCTTCTTCCTCTTAACATATTCTTCGAGCTACGGCGGCGACTTTAGTATCTTAGTAGTGCGTTAGAAGGATTCTTAAGTTAAAACTTTGCTATCTCCATTATGTGATTGTTTATTAACAACTGAAGAGTGATACATGCTCGCTATGTACGCAACAATAACCATGGCTACCTGTAAATAGCTTTTCCAAACCAAAGAAACCCAATGAACTTTCCAAAACACCCAAAAGAAAAAAAAAAACTTACTTTACTTATGAGACCATCTAATATAAGGAAGGGTGACATTGGCATAATTAATGAAGGATATATATTAAATTTTCTAGAAAAGGCGTTCCAGTTTACTTTCATTCTGGCTAATAGATCATTTATAAGAGATAGAATGCACATTCACAAAACCGTTTGCCATTTGTTTGCGATCTTAGGTATTTAAGGCGTTCGAAAATAAGTCGTTAGGTACTTGTTTCTCATTTTGGGCTTAGAAAGGGGAGGGAATTTAACAGCCCTACATAGTAACCAGCACTTAACAGATTAAAATATCACTTAAAGCCTTCTCTAGCCCCACATTTCCTTGTACATCCAAGATAATATTCAACACAGCAATGTCTGCAAACGTTTAACCTATTAACATGTAGCAGAGATTAGACTAATATCCCATTTCACCAACAGATGTTTAAATCGACCTTAACAAATGTAACGTAACAATTGTAACAGCGCTAACAAAGCTGTTAAATTTCTTTCATTTCACCAACCTGTTTTCTGAAAATGTTAACAAATACGTGTTAACGCTAAGAAAATTGTAAATATTACAGCTATAGAAGGCTATGGATGAGTCGAATTATTTTCTGAACGTACTGCGATACGTTTTTGTTTTCATTTTCGTTTGCACACGGCTGAAACAATGGCGGGTGAACAAAATAGTAAACAAAAGACGTTAGACAAATCTCTCATCGATGGATAAAGAAATGTTAAATGAATTGGTGACGAAGTGTAAGGATATCGTGGAAAATAAGAGGACGGATGCAGTGAATGTAAAAGAGGAATATGTCACGTGGGAAAATATTGGAAACGAATTTTATTCTAATGCATGTGTCACTACTATAAGCATGAAGGAACTTTGACAGTATTTCGTAAATTTAAACCGAGGAGTGAAGAAGGGCAAGTGACTTGAACGTTTCAAGACGGGAGGTGGACAGTGTATTATCCACATAATTCAGTGAATTATAAAATCGTAAAGTTAATAATACTTGAAGAAAAGCTGAGATTAGCATATTCCTTTCGATGCATGTTCTAACTCAGTATTACGTAAATTTAAAACGAGGTGCGAAGAAGGACAAGTTGAGTGACTTGAACGTTTCAAGACGGGAGGTGGACGGTGTATTATCCACATAATTCAGTGAATTATAAAATCGCAAAGTTATTAATACTTGAAGCAAAGGCGAGATCGGCGAATTCCTTTCGATGCATGTTCTAACTCAGTATTATGTAAATTTAAAACGAGGAGTGGAGGACAAGTGACTTGAACGTTTCAGGACGGGATGTGGACAGAGTATTATCCACATAATTCAGTGAATTATAACATCGTAAAGTTATTAATACCTGAAGGAAAGCCAAGAGATATTCCTTTCGATGTATGTTCTAACCTCTCTTGTACTTCCGCAGTAACATTCATAACTTGTAGGCCGCGCCGTGGGTCAGTGGTAAGACCGCTTGGCTCTCACCAAGGTGGCCCGGGTTCGAACCCACGCAACCGCAAAGTGAGATTTGTGGTGGACAACACGGCGCTGGGGGGTTTTCTGCGGGATGTCCGGTTTCCCCCGCCATCTCATTCCACCAGTGCTCCATCTTCATCTCATGTATCATCAGTGTCATCGCCTGCGGTGCCGTATGTAGTAAAAGCGGGCTTTAAACACTACACTACATTTCATAACTTGTTTGGACAGTCTATACCTCTGTAGAAAATTTTCTTCTGATAGCTCCTCAAAATCATTTTTCATCATAGGCCGTACTCTATTACGAATGACATTTAGACGGTCTTAAATATAGCAAATCTACAGCAACAGCTGCGTTCATGTTGGCATCTTGACTATTTATAATTTTTAAGGTCTTAAAATCAGAAATTTGTCTTGTTAGTTTAACAAGAGATATAACACGAGTGTCAAGCCAGGAGTTGTTAGAGAAGTGAAAATTTTGTTTTATTATTAAACTCGTGTTAGATCTTAACATCTGTTGGTGAAATCGAGCCTACTTGTTTGTAAATTTTTTTTTTTTTTTTTTTTACAAGAATGAATAGAAAAGTTTTTGAGTGTACACCATTATATTTTGTATTGTGACTTTGTGGGTTCACGAAATTAAAAGTCCAATTGCACAAACTCAAAATGTTGTTTATTTCCACCGACTTACAGTTGAACACTTGCCAATTACACAGAATTACATAATGCACACAATTACGATTCACCAGTTCGTCCGTTACAGTTCCACTGTACGCTCACAGTTACGTACACTCTTCCGATGCACGTACACAGTCTTCTCGTCCGTACACTAACACGGCGCTCCTACGCTGCTCACCAAGCACTGACTGAACTCATTCACTGCAGCCTCCTTTATAGGGATATCACTGTTTCTCGAAGTCTCTTGTTTTAGTGAATCACCGCGAAGGTTCCAGACTGCAGGTGACACTTCCCTAATCATCCGCTCAGTTAGTGACTGCGATAAAGGGGTGGGCGTGGTCCGGATGCCTCTGGTCCCCTACTCAGCTGCCGTTGGTCGTGCTTCCCGATAATTTGGTGACAGTTTGTATGTGTTTGTGTATGTGTAGTGTTTAGCGCCCGCTTTTACTACATACGGCATCGCAGGCGGTGACACTGGTGATACATGAGATGAAGATGGAGCACCAATGGAATGAGATGGCGGGGAAACCGGAGGTCACGGAGAAAAACCGCGCAGGCGTCATGTTTTCCAGCACAAATCTCACTTTGCGGTCGCCGGGGATCGAACCCGGACAGCCCTGGTGAGAGCCAAGTGGTCTAATCACTGAGCCACGTCGCGGCCTTATGTGTTTGTAATAGGTGGCATATCCAGTTTTACATTTGAGAGTGATGTTAATTAGATTAATATTGTGTTAATTTTTGGTAAGTTTATGCTGAATTTCCTTTATAAAGATTAACCTCACACTTAGATATACACTGTATTGGTGCTTCCAGACTCTAAGAGTCAATGGCTAAAGGTAAATCCCATCCTCCAGCCCCAAAACGAGCACCGAACATCTGGATTTTTACCACGAGATCACAGAGTCAGTATAAGTCATAGAGACTTAATAAAAGCAAGTTGCCATTTTGGAGCAATATCCTGCACTCTGCAGTATAGCTGCAGTGCTATGGCATCAGGCGCATTACGGAGAGAGTACGTTCCGAGAAAGTGAATTACCTTCACATAAATGACTACATTGCGTGGACGATAAAAGCTTGGCCGTAAAACTAGTTTATTTGTGGTCCACTTAGAGTGGGGAGGTCTCCTCAGAATAGTAAGCAGACCAGCACAACTAATAGTGGGGTACTTTACTACGAAATAACAGAGAATAGATCCCGCAAAGGGATTTGCACCTCCGTCAGAATCGGTACAATGCTGCAAAAAATTTAACGACAAAAACATTTACATAAATTTCCTTGTGTCTTATCCTTCCTGTTCTAATACCATCCTCAAAATACTCTTTCCAAGGCGTATTATATTTACTACAAACTATTTCACATAGGTACGGGGCAGGACAATTGGAACTAGGCAGGCATTCTACTAAAATTAAAATCTTGTCAAGGGCAATGAAATATTTATACGGAATCACTAACTTGGAAGATGGCAGTATTATTAAAGACTGTTTTTATATCCAAAAGAGGAGTATTTGTATTTATTTCTCATCTTTCTTCTACATATAATTTCATTGATACATTGACATTTGTAACATTTCTTTCACACAATCACAAAATGACTTAATCACATTTAACATACCCTTCCTACCTGCTTACCTCTAGTCCTGGTCTCAATACACATAACCCCTGGTTTTCCGTGTACTGATGACCCTCCTCCCCCTTGTATCCCTCGTTCTAGTTTTCCAGCCCTCAATTGTTATTTATTCTTCATCAATCTTAACCTTTCTCTCTAACTTTCCCCAGATATTCACCTATATTTCTTACATTCTTTTCTCCTTTTACCAATACCATTTTCTTCATTATTAATACCCCCCATCCCAAAAACTGTCCCACTTTTGTTGCCAAATTTGTTCTCTCCATATCTTTGTTTCTTTGCAATAAAGTATACTGACACCCAATTAGCGGAAAGCACAACCAACGACAGCTGAGTAAGGGGCCAGAGGCAGCCAAACTACTGACTCTGTCACTAACTGAGGGGATGATTAGGGAAATGTCACTTGTCGCTGGCCGCCCCTTCTCTCCCTTCCACTGCCACCTGGAACCTTCGCGGTAATGCACGGAAACTTGAAGCTTCGAGAAAACGGCGATATTCCTATAAAAAGGGCTGCAGTGAGTGAATTGAGTCAGTCAGTCAGTTCTTGGCGAGCAGCGTAAGAGTGCAGTGCTAGTGTACGGACGAGAAGACGTGTACGTGCATCGGAGGATTGTACGTAATTGCGAGAGCAAGTGGAATTGTAACGGATGAACTGGTGAATCGTAATTGTGTGCATTACGTAATTCTGTGTAATTGGCAAGGGTTTAACTGTAAGTCGGTGGTAATAAAGAACATTTTTGAGTGGTGCAATTGGACTTTTCATTTCACGAACCCACAAACTCACAATACTATGCCAATCTGTATCCTCTTCTCCACACATTGGGCATTTCCCTGTATCATTTTCATATCTAATGCTTTTCAAATTTCTAACTCCTGTCCTTGCCCAGGCAAATCCTTCTCCCCTGACTTATTACATACATCTATGTACTTCTCCCTCCCCCATGCTGTCTTTATTTCCCTATATATCCTCAATGATCTTTTCTCCCTTGCACTGGTAAATATAACTTGGCTATCTAAATCTTCCAGCCTTAATTCGACCTCTTTCCAAAAGCCCCTATAATAATACTGCTCGTTTCTCCAAATATGTCCCACACCTATCTGTTCCATCACTTCCCTTACTTTTTGCGCCCAAGACTCTCCCCATTTGCTTCTCATCTGCAAAAGAAAACATTCCTTGATAACAAAGAGAAGTAACTGGGGTGGGTCTTGGGCACATAAAATGAACGACGTGTTAAAGCAGAAAGGTATGGGTCATTCTTGGATAAATGCAGAGTATGGATATAGAGGCTTCTGAAAGAAAGTTAAGCTAAGATTAGAAGATACTGACAGACAAGACATTCTCGCCAATACAAGTGACAAAACATCACTGAGATTATATAGAGAAATAGAAACAACCTGGAGGGGGGAAGGATATAATATAGATATATAGCAAGTTAGGGCGAGAAGGTTTTGCTTGAGCGAGAACAGGAGAGAGAAACTTGAAAGGTATAGATCAAGAGAGGGAGCTAGATAAATGTGCATTGTGTGGAGAAGAGAATGCAGACTTCCATTGTATATTATATTGTAGTCAAACAAAGATATGGAGAGAGCAGGCCTGGCTACGTAACTGAGACAGAAAGGTATAGATCAAGAGAGGGAGCTAGATAAATGTGCATTGTGTGGAGAAGAGAATGCAGACTTCCATTGTATATTATATTGTAGTCAAACAAAGATATGGAGAGAGCAGGCCTGGCTACGTAACTGAGACAGAAAGGTATAGATCAAGAGAGGGAGCTAGATAAATGTGCATTGTGTGGAGAAGAGAATGCAGACTTCCATTGTATATTATATTGTAGTCAAACAAAGATATGGAGAGAGCAGGCCTGGCTACGTAACTGAGACAGAAAGGTATAGATCAAGAGAGGGAGCTAGATAAATGTGCATTGTGTGGAGAAGAGAATGCAGACTTCCATTGTATATTATATTGTAGTCAAACAAAGATATGGAGAGAGCAGGCCTGGCTACGTAACTGAGACAGAAAGGTATAGATCAAGAGAGGGAGCTAGATAAATGTGCATTGTGTGGAGAAGAGAATGCAGACTTCCATTTTATATTATATTGTAGTCAAACAAAGATATGGAGAGAGTAGCCTTGGCTACCTAAATGGGACAGAAAGGTATAGGTCAAGATAGGGAGCTAGATAAATGTCCATTGTGTGGAGAAGAGAATGTAGACTTCCATTGTATATTATATTGTAGTGAAACAAAGATATCGAGAGAGCAGGCCTGACTACGTAAATGGGACAGAAAGGTATAGGTCAAGAGAGGGAGCTAGATAAATGTCCATTGTGTGGAGAAGAGAATGTAGACTTCCATTGTATATTATATTGTAGTGAAACAAAGATATGGAGACAGCAGGCTTGGCTACGTAACTGTGACAGAAAGATTTATGTCAAGATAGGGAGCCAGATAAATGTGCATTGTATGGAGAAGAGGATGTAGACTTCCATTGTATATTATATTGTAGTCAAACAAAGATATGGAGAGAGCAGGCCTGGCTACATAAATGGGACAGAAAGGTATAGGACAAGAGAGGGAGCTAGATAAATGTCCATTGTGTGGAAAAGAGAATGCAGACTTCCATTGTGTACTATATTGTAGTCAAACAAAGAAATGGAGAGAGCATGTCTGGGTACGTAAATGAGACAATTTGGGGGGGGGGGGTGAAGTAGTAATTAGAATAATTTTGTCAGTAAAAGGGGAAAAGAACGGGAGAAATATAGGGAATTGTTTAGAGAAAGTTAAAGAGAAATGGCGAAGTACAATTAAGAGAAGAATATAGAGTGGGATAGGTGAAATGGCAAAATCCGTAAAAGGAAGTAGATGGCCTTCAATACAAAAAAAAAAAAAAAAAAACCTAGGGTTAAGGTATGGGGACCGAAGTATTAGTCAATGGTGGGTGGCATGATAGGAGTGAGTGAGTGAGTGAGTGAGTGAGTGAGTGTGTGTGTGGTGTTTTAGGGCCCGTCGACAACAGACATGATAGGATTTCCACGATTTATGAATATATGACATTTTTCAATATGGATTTTATAATTGTAATCTTGATTTTGTGTTTCCATTTGATGTTGTAAACGGAAAGATGAGAAATAAATTACAAATTATTTTAGATTAACATTCATATAAAGAGCTACATTACACAGGTCCTTAAACCCACTTCTGTGATGAGGGAGAAACTTGTTTCTCACCAAGGGGCCACAAATTAAAATCTTAATTAGGATGAGCTATCTATTTAGTTTTTTCAGGATTTTTACTTATTTTTAAATACAAATTCCTGGTAACTCTAAGCTCTGTGCACCTTGGGCTCACTGGAGTCTCATTTCACATTGTTGCGACTTCGGCGACGTACAGAAAAGGTTCGGCGCGGAGAGGTAAGGTACAGATAGTGCCGGCCGGAGATAAAACTCTTGCCTAAGCAGATAAACATAGCGCGGAGGTAAAAGCCATGCCAAAACAGATAAATTTAGATAAAAAGGAGAATTCTAGTGACATCTTGATTGTCTTACAGAACATTCGATTTCTGAATAATTAGAATTCTCGCCAAATACAACATCAGGACCATCCACAAGCCAGCTCCGAAGATTAAACATCTGTTGAGACCAGTGAAAGACAAACTAGACTTTCAAGTTCTGGGAGTGTACCGCATTGCTTGTGAATGTGGGACACCATATATAGGACAAACCGGAAAGACCATCGCTACTAGAATAATCGAACATGAACGGAGCATTCGTTTAATGCAACCTGAGAAGTCTGGGCTGGCAGAGCATTGTTTTGATAACGACCATAGTGCCAATTTTCGGGAGACGACCATCTTGGTAAAATGCAACAGTTACTGGGAGTGGAGAATTAAGGAGGCTTTGGCGATTTCCTCTGAAAGGAGCACGCTTAATCGTGATACTGGATTTCAGTTCAGCTTGAAGCAGAAACCTCAGGTTGCAAGAGGGAAAAGATAACTAGAAATTAATACAACAGTAGAGATCATAAATAAGCAGAATGGGAATAAAAAGGGAATAAATGATATAAGAAATAATGTTAAAAAGAATATTCGAAATAGCAATATAGTGTAAATGAAGGAAAAATCGGACAGGAGTTGCTTCTGAGCACAGAGACAAAGCAGGAAACAGAACAATAGAACAAAAACCCTCGAAGGTTACTCGACATCGAGACGCCAGTAAGGTATGCGAAGCTTAAGGGAAATTCAGCCAAGCATGATAGAATACCGTTATGACGCTGAGACGTCATACAACCCAAAGGGGTGGAAAATATTACTGCCGCATAGGAAAGACAGACGGATGTGACCAATAAGAGAAAATTAAAGAAATAAGCCCTGCCAATAAAATGTAGAATAAACCACGTGATAGGCGTAAAATAGTAAAGGAATAGAAAATGGGCGGTGATAGGCGAGAAAAGCTAGAATAGAAGCTGGGAATACGATAGGGGAAAGAGCGTCACCCTAGTACTTAATACGACGGGAAGAGAAGTAGGATCCGATGTTGCAGTCCGAATTAGAGTTATGATCTTGAAGACAGTGCAAATATAGGGAATAAAGGGAGTTCGCAAAGCAACGTAAAGAAACGTTAAGGGGAAAGGAAAATTAGGAAGACAACGAAAGTGTTAGCGAGAGAGTAAAGAGAGCCAGGTTAGAGAAAATAAAGGAATTGTGAGACGGTCAGCACGACTTTTCATAACCGAACCCTGAGAAGGAGATCCCAGCTCACCGACAGTTAGACAAAACACCAACCTGTCCATCTCACCGTCAAACCCTTCATACTCCATCCCTAACCAAGCACTCAAAAGGACAACGAACCGAAAAGAACCCACACCAAACTCCTCTTGGAAACCGGCCTTAAAAATGTAAATCAATGGAATTAATAAGCAAAGATCAATACAGCTTGATAATCAAGTTAAGTAGTTACGTTTTTTGACACAATTTTCTATACTCATGCCATTTCCTGATATGGCATTTAATTTACTGAAAACAGTCTTTTGTTCAGTAATGCGAATTTTGATAGTGTTTTGTCTTTGTTTATAGTTGTGTTATATCCAGTATTTCATTTGTGATTATGACATTTTATAAATATCCTGATGATGGGAGAGATGTACACTCCCGAAACGTTGATATCTAATCATCTTTTCACCTGGCTGGTTGCCCGAGAAAAAAGTGAATGTATTCGTCGCCAGGAAAGCTTCAGGTTTTATTTTGATTTCTTGTTTGTTACAGAATATTTCGGAAATGCCTCGTAATATGAGTAGTGGCATATATAAAGAAGCTGTGACTCGACAAGGTTAGTGATAGTTGTAAACCGTGTCGTAACGAGAGTTCTAATTGAAGCTGAACGTAACGTTTTGGAATTAAAAAAAAATACGTGCATAATTATCGCAATAATTTTATTTTTACATGAAAGCCTGTACCTTAGTCTCCTTTTCTACATAATTTCCGTGAATATTGAGGCACTTGTCATAACGTAGCCCCAGTTTTTGAATACCCTCCTCATAAAATTCTGCCGCCTGACGTGTTAACCACTGTATCACAACTGTTTTGACTTCGTTATCGTCTTGAAGACGCTGACCGCCGAGATGTTTCTTCAAGTGCAGAAACAAATCGTAGTCGCTGGGCGCGAGATCAGGTCTGTATGGAGCATAATCTAGAGTTTCCCATTGAAAAGATTTGAAGAGATCTTTGGTCCGATTAGCCACCTGTGGACGGGCATTGTCATGCAGCAAAACTATACCCTTACTCAACTTGCCACGTCTTTTGTTCTGGATTGTTCAATATCTCACAATAAGACGCTGCATTGATTGTCTCATTACAAGGCAGAAACTCCTCGAGCAATACTCCTTTTCTGTCCCAAAAAGCTGTGCACATGGTTTTCCGGGCAGAAGTTGTTTGCTTAAACTTTACTTTTGTGGGTGATGATGAATGTCACCATTCCATGGATTGTTGTTTCGATTCTGTTGTGACGTAGACCGCCCATGTTTCGTCACCAGTAACAATTTGGTCTAAAAAATCTTCACCTTCATTGTGGTACCGCTCAAGGAAAGTCAATGCACTGCCTAAACGTTGGGTTTTGTACAAATCCGTCAACATTTTCGGAACCCAACATGAACACAATTTCCGGTACTTCAAGTTCTCGGTCACAATGCGATACAAAACACTACGAGAATATTGATGAAAACAGTCGCATAATGATGAAATTCTAAAGCGTCTGTTTTCTCACACCTTTTCGTCCACTTTCTGCACCAAATCTTCAGTAACGACCGAAGGACTCCCACTCCGTTCTTCATCATGCACATTTGTGCAGTCATCTTTTAGCGCTCTCACACATTTCCTTACCATTCCATCACTCATAATGTTTTGTCCGTAAACTTCACAGATCTCAGGATGAATATCGATCCGTTTTACGCCTTTAGCACTAGGAAATCGTATAACAGCCCGTTCTTCACAATCGGCGGGACTCACGATTGTCGGAGGCATCTTAAAAACTCAGTAACCAACGTATACAATGAATAATCAGACTAATGGTGTCAGTGCGTAGACAAGAGAAGTAGGTAACCAGTTCGCATGCGCAGGACGCCGACCGTAGGGTTGCGGCGGCGGAATCGCAAAACGGTACTGGCTTAAAGAAACATGCCTCGTATTAGACGTTCATCTATGTCCAACTGTACATATGACATGGAAATCTGCTACTAATTTTTGCTTTTACATCTAGCTGCACCACGTTGTCTTACAGCTCCCTTCTTTTCGTTATTTCTATTCACCGGCTTCCACCAACATGATGAAACAGCATGCATTATGCTATTTATATAGATAACAATACACTACACTACAGGAAAAGCAAATAACATGCATATGCAACTATTTCTTTATTTAAAACGAACTGTAAACAAAAGAAGATTACTCTCATGGAAGTTGTCATTATACATTTGGAGCAAACACAGGCAGTCGAAACAAGAATGAATCTACATGTATTTGCTCAGTTTATTACAAATAACATAGAATAATCACAGATATTTTGAGCTGTTTTGTATTTTCCTAGGTGCTAAAGCACACAAGGTGTGATGACGACTTTTTATATGGCATCTATATTTAAATGTTTCTGATTAAATACTTTGTATTAAGTACAAACTGTCTCTAGATAGCAGCACTAAACTATGCCTCAATATTTGAACGCAGCTTTAGAGAAAAAGCTACCAAAAATGATCAGAATTGGCAAAAGCAAGTCATCATACTGATTAAGGAGGAAAGGGGGCGTTGAAATGGGCACACACTGAAAAATTAACCCCGGCGTCAGACCTTTAAAAATAACATAAATAAAAAAACTCTTACAATAATTTAATAAAGGAAGTTTTGTGGTATGTTGTATGAGTATGTCTAAAAATTGCAATTTTTGAAACTTTTGGGCTATTGTTCGGTCCCAGTGTCTCTCAATGTTGCATGTAGAATTGGTTTGATTATTCAGTAAATACTACAAAACCATCAATATGTTTTAATAATACAATGTACCTACTATGATTTACTACACTTTCCAACTTATTTTGTATGATCCTAAATTTTCGCTATCCAGCGACAGTTTAGGTCGGATAATCGAGACTCTCCCGTAATTGGTAATTTATACACGTCATGTGGAAAGATCACTTTTGCTTAAAATGTGAAGTTCATGCTGTCTTTCGTTTAACATGCACGTTTAAAGGCTTCATAGCCTCTAGAAAGTTTCAGAGGCGAATCGAATATGCAGCAAAGGACATTGACAGGGAGAGAAATGCGTTCAGCTTGTTTGTGATTTTTAATTTAACTTTTGGTATAACCTGACAGTAACAGAAACTGCACAAACGTTAAGTAATCAATTAAGTTATTTTCATTTGCACTTATCATTGCAGAGACACAAACAAACCGTGTAATGAAGCCACTAAACTGATTAAACTACGGAATTGTAAAACTTCTGCGAAATTTCTCCTTTGGGAACTTAATTCTTCATCCGAGCATAAATAAGGAGAGAGAACCCAGCGGAGCGAAGCGCTGCGTATATAGTAAAAATGTTGTAGTGGAAGTATGAGAAAGAAATTAAAATATGGGAAAAGAGCATCACTGTGGAATAACGAGACATAGTAGATAGAAGATGGCAGAGAGAAACAATTGCACGAGCCTGGGAGTAACAATGAGAAAAACAACCAACGTCGAGGGTCTCATTTTACTTGTGTAGCCAGGGCAGGCAGTTTGTATGCCCTAATTGTCGACCCTCCCAGGCTAGTACGTCTTGTTTATAGCACTAATGAGTATAAGTTTGTCAGAGATTTTGTTGGGGGTAGAGTTAGTAGACAAAGGTCACCCTTTGCTCTTGCATATTTAACCTATCCTAGTTAGTTATAATAGATATATCGAGATCTAAATGTAAACCAAAGGGAATTGCATTAAACATCACTAATGTTGGTACAACTGCATTTCTAGAGCTGTTGTTACTATGTGAAAGGGTTAAAATTGTCTCAAGGGTATTGAAATATCTATACAGAGTTGGCAATTTGGAGGAAAGCAATATTATCAAGGAATGTTTTCTTTTGCAGATGAGAAGCAAATGGAGAGAGTCTTGGGCGCAAAACGTAAGGGAACTGATGGAACAGATAGGTGTGGGACATATTTGGAGAAACGAGGAGTATTGGGGAATGAGGTAGAATTAATGCTGGAAGATTTAGATAGCCAAGTTATATTTACAAGTGTAAGGGAGAAAAGATCATTGAGGACATATAGGGAAATAAAGACAGTGTGAGGGAGGGAGAAGTACATAGATGTGTGTAATAAGTCAGGGCGAGAAGGATTTCCCTGGGCAAGGACAGGAGTTAGAAATTTTGAAAGGTGTTAGATATGAAAAGGATACAGGGAAATGCCCAATGTGTGGAGAAGAGGATACAGATTGGTATAGTATACTTTATTGCAAACAAAGATACGGAGAGAACAAATTTGGTAACAAAAATGGGAGAGTTTTAGGGATGCGGGGGATGTATTAATAATAAAGCAAATGTTATTGGTAAAAGGAGAAAAGAATGTAAGAAATAAAGGTGAATATCTGGGGAAAATTGGAGAGAAATGGTTAAGATTGATGAAGAACAAATAACAATTAAGAGTTAGAAAACTAGAAAGAGGCATATAAGGGAGAGGAGGGTCATCAATACACGGAAAAGCAGGGGTTATGTGTATTCAGACCTAGACTCGAGGCAAGCAGGTAGGAAGGGTATGTTAAACGTGAATAAGTCATTTTGTTATTGTGTGAAAGAAATGTTATACATGTCAATATATGAATTAAATTGTGTGTAGAAGAAAGATGAGAAATAAATACAAATATTATGTGAAAGAGAAATAAAATGAAGTCTGAAAATAATCTGAACGAGGTAATAATAAACGAATGCAGTTGAAGAATTTCGAACCAATGACCACAATATGTTATAAAAATTTTCATTTCAATGTGAGGGTATCCAACAGAGTTATTCATACAGGGTGTAGATCGAACGCCCCTCCCTTTTTGACGACCAGGGAGTTACCAAAATGTTCTCAAAGGGCGCTTGGCGCCTGCGTGGGGCTTTCAATAGGGTAAGACCTAGAAGCTAACAGGCCCCTCCATCTGGTCCGAAAACACAAGGCGGTATGGAAGTGGATATGCCACGTATGCGAGCCAACCCCAAAGGGAAAAACTACCGATTAACCTCGGTAGGGCAGCCTGGTGATCTAGCACACCTACCAGCTATGCAGGCTAGTACGTGAGATTATATGGCTTCCATCAACCACGTCCGAAGATGTACCTCATCACCCACGGATATTGAGAACTGTCCCTTCGAGTCCAACCCAATCCGAACAACTTCGCTACGGAAGGGGCTCGAATGTTTGCCGGAGATTCCTCTAGTAACGTCAGAAGTACCACGAGTGCTAGGGGCCCCCAGCGCTCGCCCCACAGCAGCTGAAGGACCGGATCCCCTCTCCTACGGGGTTATGTTATGAACAATTGAGTCCAGAGGGTGTACTCCCATTAGTCCTGGACCCGTAGGACCAAGACCCGGGCCTCTTAAAACCAGGGAGTTATCCGAGCTGTACCAAAGGGCGCTCGGCGTCCTCCGTGGGGCTTTCCATAGGGCATGACCTGGGTTACAAACAAGCCCCCATCTGGTCCAAGGACACAAGATGGGATGGAAGTGGATACGCCACTTACGCGCGCCAACACCAAAGGTGAAGGCTACTGATATGACCTCGGTGGGGCCGCCTGGCAATCTAGCACACCTTCTACTAGTAATGCTGGCTAGTACATGAGATTATATGGCTTCCCTCAACCACGCCCGAAGATATACCCGCTCACTCACGGGTACTGGGAACCACTGCTCCCTCGAGTCCAACCCAATCCGAAAAACTTCCCTACGGAAGGGGCTCGAATGTTTGCCCGAGGTTCCTCTAGAAAGATCAGAGGTACCACGAGTGCTAGGGGTCCGCAGCGCTCGCACCACAGCAGCTGGTGGGGTCGGACCCCCTCCCCTACGGGGATATGTTATGAATAGTTGAGTCCAGAGGGTCTTCTCCCATCAGACTTGGACCCAAGACCCGGGCCTCTTAAAACCAGGGAGTTATCCGAGCTGTCCCAAAGGGTGCCCGGCGTCCTCCCTGGGGCTTTCCATAGGGCAAGACCTGGGTTACAAACAAGCCCCCCCATCTGGTCCAATTACACAAGACGGGATGGAAGTGGATACGCTACTTACGCGCGCCAACACCAAAGGTGAAGGCTACCGATATGACCTCGGTGGGATCGCCTGGCGATCTAGCACACCTTCTGTTAGCTTTGCAGGCTAGTACCCGGGAGAATTAACGACTTCCCTCAACCCCGTCCGGAGACGTAAGCGATTTTTACGGATATCAGGAACACACTGACCCCTCGAGACCAACTCAATCCGAACAAATTCCCTACGGAAGGGGCTCGAATGTTTGCCTGAGGTTCCTCTAGTAACGTCAGAGGTATCACGAGTGCTAGTGGTCCGCAAAGCTCGCACCACAGCAGCTGATGGGGGCGGATCCCCTCTCCTACGGGGATTTAGGATGTTATGAACAATTCGGAGTGCAGCTTAACAAGTAAGGCAAGTTGTTTTCCTACCAGAGCAAAATATATAATTATATTCATTTTCCCTGAATTACGCTGACTAGCTCTCTAATGCCCAATTTCACCAACAAATGTTAAGACAACACGAGTTTAGCAGTAGTTAAAACAAAAATTGCGTTTCAACAAGTGTTAGCGTAACACTCGCGTTAAATCTCATGTTAAACTACCACGCCGAATTTCTAATGTTAAGTCCTTAACATTTGTAAATAATCAAGATGGTGAGCATGAACTCAGCTGTTGATGTCGATTTGCTATATTTAAGACCGTCTAAATGGCATTCGTAATAGAGTACGGCCTATGAGCAGAAATGATTTTACGAAACTATCCGAAGAAAATTGTTCTACGGAGGTAGAGACTCTCGAAACAAGTTGATATGAAGGTTACTGCGGAAGTACAAGAGAGGTTAGAACATGCATCGAAAGGAATATGGCGATCTCGCCTTCGCTTCAAGTATCAATAACCTTGCGATTTTATAATTCACTGAATTATGTGGATAATACATTGTTCACCTCCCGTCTTGAAACGCTCAAGTCACTTGTCCTTCGCTCCTCGTTTTAAATTTACGTAATACTTAGTTAGAACATGCATCGAAAGGAATATGCCGATCTCAACTTTGCTTCAAGTATTAATAACTTTGCGATTTTATAATTCACTGAATTGTGTGGGTAATACATTGTTCACCTCCCGTCTTGAAACGTTTAAGGCACTTGTTCATCGCACCTCGTTCTAATTTACTTAATACTGACAAGTTTTTTGACGCTTGCAGTAGTGACACATGCATTTGAATTAAATTCGTTTCCAATATTTTCACCACGACATCTTTATCCATTACATTCACTGCATCCGTCCTCTTATTTTCCATTATATCCTTACACTTCAATTAACAATTCTTTCTCCGTTGATGAGAAATTTGTTTCACGGCTTTATTTATGATTTTGTTCATCCGCCATTTGTGCAGACGAAAATGAAAACAAAAGCGCATTGGAGTACGTTCAGAAAATCATCGATAGCCTTCTATATCTGTGATATTTACAAGTTTCTTGGCGTTAACACAGGTTTGTTATCATTTTAAGAAAACAGTTTGGTGAAATACAAGAAATTTAACATTAGTTTTAGCACTGTGACAATTGTTACGTTACATTTGTTAACGTCGATTTTAACATCTGTTGGTGAAATCGGGCATAAGAGTAGCTACAGAATAAGAATGAACATGTGCTGAGCCAATACGGTTATCCCACTGCGCTGGTGTTGCCAGTTCCACGGCAAGCGGGCGACAGAGATGGAATATATATCTGTCTTTGTCTCAACCTTGCAAGTATCATACAGATACTGAGATGTACAGTGATACATATGCTGACAGAGAAGTTCGCGTAATATTTCAACATCTGTTTTTGAACATATACAATGGTTATCGCACAATCTAAACCTTCAAACCTTGAGCTGGAGAACAGTTTGCTTACATAGCTATCGTTCATATGCACAAAATACAAAATTATTCGAATTAGATACGTTCTATGAAAGTAGGTGTTTGTACTCCATTGCTCTATGTTCATATCGCCAGAGGACTTCTCTTATACGTTTTTGCAGCCCTATACTACACTCCTGGAAATTGAAATAAGAACACCGTGAATTCATTGTCCCTGGAAGGGGAAAGTTTATTGAAACATTCCTGGGGTCAGATACATCACATGATCACACTGACAGAACCATAGGCACATAGACCCAGGCAACAGAGCATGCACAATGTCGGCACTAGTACCGTGTATATCCACCTTTCGCAGCAATGCAGGCTGCTATTCTTCCATGGAGACGATCGTAGAGATGCTGGATGTAGTCATGTGGAACGGCTTGCCATGTCATTACCAGCTGGCGTCTCAGTTGGACCAGCGTTCGTGCTGGACGTGCAGACCGCGTGAGACGACGTTTCATCCAGTCCCAAACATGCTTAATGGGGGACAGATCCGGAGATCTTGCTGGCCAGGGTAGTTGACTTACACCTTCTAGAGCACGTTGGGTGGCACGGGATACGTGCGGACGTGCATTGTCCTGTTGGAACGGCAAGTTCCCTTGCCGGTCTAGGAATGGTAGAACGATGGGTTCGATGACGGTTTGGATGTACCGTGCACTATTCAGTGTCCTCTCGACGATCACCAGAGGTGTACGGCCAGTGTAGGAGATCGTTCCCCACACCATGGTGCCGGGTGTTGTCCCTGTGAGCCTCGGTCGTATGCAGTCCTGATTGTGGCGCTCACCTGCACGTCGCCAAACACGCATACGACCATCATTGGCAACAAGGCAGAAGTGACTCTCATCGCTGAAGACGACACGTCTCCATTCGACCCTCCATTAATGCCTGTCGCGACACCACTGGAGGCTGGCTGCACGATGTTGGGGCGTGAGCGGAAAACGGCCTAACGGTGCGCGGGCCGTAGCCCAGCTTCATGGAGACGGTTGAGAATGGTCCTCGCCGATACCCCAGGAGCAACAGTGTCCCTAATTTGCTGGGAAGAGGCGGTGCGGTCCCCTACGGCACTGCGTAGGATCCGACGGTCTTGGCGTGCAGCCGTGTGTCGCTGCGGTCCGGTCCCAGGTAGACGGGCACATGCACCTTCCGCTAACCACTGGCGACAACATCGATGTACTGTGGAGACCTCACGTCCCACGTGTTGAGCAATTCGGCGGTACGTCCACCCGACCTCCCACATGCGCACTATACGCCCTCCTCAAAGTCAGTCAACTGCACATACTGTTCACGTCCACGCTGTCGCGGCATGCTACCAGTGTTAAAGACTGCGATGGAGCTCCGTATGCCACGGCAAACTGGCTGACACTGACGGCGGCGGTGCCCAAACGCTGCGCAGCTAGCACCATTCGACGGCCAACACCACGGTTCCTGGTGTGTTCGCTGTGCCGTGCGTGTGATCATTGCTTGTACAGCCCTCTGGCAGTGTCTGGAGCAAGTATGGTGGGTCTGATACACCGGCGTCAATGTGTTCTTATTTCCATTTCCAGGAGTGTATATCCTCTTACATCCGAGGGGTAACTCAAGGTAGTGTCCTTGGTGCTCTCCTCTTCCTCACTTACATAAAAACCCTTCCAATCTTAACGGGCTTCAACCTATATTTATATGCTGACGAAACAGCCATTACAGTAGCATCAAGGCGCCATGAAAATGCAGTTCACCGAGCTCAAACCTTCACAAATATGCTACATGTCTGATTCGCCACATGTCGGTTGAAACTAAATGCCACCATATCCCAAGCCGCCAATTTCACTGGAAGACCCCTCCAAGACGTTCCAAAACTGCATTTAGCAGGAGTAGACATTCATTGGTCCACGCATGCCAACTACCTAGGTGTAGTTTTGGACATGCATCTGGCATGGATGCAGCATATAACAACCGTGGCAAATAGAATATATAGCAGGATGGTCATACCAATACTGACGTACGCAGCCCCTGTCTGGGGATACGCTGCGAAAACACATATAAACAGACTGCAGACACTGCAAAACAGAATAATACGAATTATTGCAAAGGTTCCTTTGGTAGCTCCAGCTTATCGGCTGCACGAGGAACTGAAGCTCCACTCGATCGAACAATTTATTAAACTACTCAGTTATAACCTATATGACAGAAAGGCAAAAAACAAAAACCCTCTAATTCGCGACTTAGGCGCATACGGTACACAACACGACATACACAAAAGACCGCTCTCATTATTTGACAGAACTCTTGGCCTGGGGGAACCAGAAATAAACATTCAAGATTACCTAAACAACTTAGTACCACCTTAATCATAAGCCATGGCTTAGCTAAACACTACTGACAGACCAGTGGCCCTGGAAGTCCCTGCTAGGGGTCGTTCTGGGGACTAGCGAAAATGACCAAAGCATCACACATGGACATGAGAAGACAACTCAATTGTAAATATATAAACAAAACAATAATCTAGCAAGATTAGCTCACATGACGTGGACTACACTCAATCCTGAGCATATATCCAAAATATTTGGTTGTTATTTAGTTAAGTTACGTTAAATATATCCATATTCACATTGAATGCATGCAAACCAATGCCTAACAAATTGACGCCAGACTCAGAGCCGCTCCTGGCCTGATATCTTATCCAACTTATTCTTAAGCACCAACAATTAATGACACCGTTCTTATGTTTCAGGACCTCACAGATATCTTGGAAGACGGTGCCTCCATTCGGAGGCACAACAATATTACACAATCCAATTCCACTCCTGAATTTCCAAGGTCGCAAGTAGGACCTCGGTCATGCTTGTGTCCTGGCGCCATCCTCACCCGGCCTAGGCTTTGCCTGGCCGTAATATCCTCTCCCAGAATCCGCAGGTGCAATAGCGGTATTACTACACTTCCTCTCCCGAATTCTCACCGGAGGAGGTTTTTTAGTGGGTAGGGCTGACGGATCTCTCTCTGTCAGAGGAGTCCCACACTCCGATCCCGGGGCTAGTGCATAAATGCATTTTTCCTCCACTCGGAAAAAAAACCCTATCCCCTATACAACAAAAAGTCTACTGTGACGCTTAGTAACAAACTTTTGCTATATAAGCAGGTACTCAGACCTGCAATCACTTACGCCTGCCAAGTCTGGGGTGCAGCGGCTAAATCCCATCTCTCCAAATTTCAGATTCTTCAAAACCTTTACCTTCGGTCAGCAGTCGCTGCTGATTGGTACATCCAAAATGACAATATCCACTCTGGTCGATCCTTCCCAAAACTTTTTGACTACATCTTACATCTATCCCACGCCTTCTATACCAAATTACCTTATAGTTTCAATAATCTTATCCGTGGCCTCGGGGAATACGATCTTGACCCTGGTGAGAGATATAAACGTCGAAAACTTGTCCTTGGAGCTCAATGACTTCAAGTCCCTTTCCCATAAATGAATTGTCCTTACTTTTTATACAAATCCCAACTTTTTCGCCACTATCTAACCACCATCCCTCTTAAAATACCCACCACCATGCCAGTAAGGGGCCTAGTCCCGACATGGCACGAGTCGAAGGACCCTCCTCCACGGAGGACAACCCTTCAATGACCCCACGGCGTAAACCTTCTCATAGACTAACCTATCCTACTTCCTTCCCCTCTTCTAATGCTCAAACACTACTGTCATGTCACTTAAGTCATACTCACGGTGTGCTTTTCTATTCGTTTTTCTACCATAACGTATGAACAAATACATATTTACAATAGACAAATAAAGTTTTAACATTTCCCATTATTTGCAATTGTTTGCCACGACTTTACAGTAGGCGCAGCTTGAGCGGTCAGACCGTTCGGCTCTCAGCAAGGTAGAGTAGCCGTATTCCCATAAGTCCTGGGTGTTCAGCGGGCGAGCCTGTTTTCAATATCCGCTTGGCGCCTCATGTATGCCAGTTCTTCCCTCTCTCCCTCCCACCCAGCCATGTGCGTCAACCTGTATGCGCAAATGTCAGTGTGTATCCTCATCTAGACGAGTGAACCTGCTTATCTCGTGCTTTGTTGGGAACACTAAATCTGTGAACCTTATGAGTTAGAATGCAGTTAAAGAAAAACTAAAGCCCAATCTTCCAGAAAAGTCTGTTCTTGTGATAGACAACGCTTCATATCACAATGTGACCAGAGAAAAATGTCCCACAGCGAACACAAAAAAGCAGGATATGCAAGACTGGTTGGTTAAGCACAGGATTCCGTTCGGAAGCCATATGCTGAAAGCGGAACTATATGATTTTATAAAGTTGCATAAGCCAAAACATAAGAAATATATTTTGGATGCAATTTTAGAAGAAGATGGGCACGTAGTTCTCCGCTTACCACCGTACCATCCCGATCTGAATGCCATAGAAAAAAGTTGGGCAAATGTAAAAGAATGGGTTGCGCTTTGCAATTTGAGCTTCAACATGGGAGACGTGTGGCGTTTGCGTGAACAGCGATTTGGTGAAATAGGAGAAGCAGAATGGAGTCCAGTTTGCCGGCATGTTCACCAAGTGGAACAGAAATATATAAAAACTGACGGTCTCCTAGAAACAGAGGTGGAAAAGCTAACAATCACTGTTAATGACGACAGTAGCAGCAGTGATTCGGAAAGTGATTACTCAGCAACGTCTGAATATGAGTGCAGCAGCAGAGCCGAGAGGTACGTTTTCGAGGGATGTGCAGACGACATGCTGGACAGCATCGAGGAACTTCCCCAAGCAACTCACGCCTAAGCCACGTCCATCGGTGGTGAGAGTCGCTCCTAAGGCAAGCAATGCATTATGCCAGGGTTTTTACGGAAGTAATCTAACTCTACCCCGGGTTCGATCCCAGGTGACCGGAAAGGGAGTTTTGTACAGGACAACAGGGCGCTTGGGCAAGTTTTTTCCGGGATCTCCGTTTTCTCCTGCCATCTCATCCCATCGGTTCTCTATCTTAATCTCATTTATATGATCAGCCACCGCCTGTGGTGCCGCAGGCATATTATTGTGCTGCTCGAATTGTTACCATGGATTTATCTTTGGTAATAGATGCCTCTCAGATAACGCACTGATTGCTCCACGCGGACATAAGATCTAGCTGTAATTTGTGATTTCTGCGCATTCCATTGGCTGAAATGTGCGTTCACTGTTGTTCAGCACTATTCCGAGAACTGCGGCAGTTCCCCACTCACTCTGACAGGAATTATCTGAGAGATTTTTATTAATAAAGATAAAGCCATTGTAACCGTTCAAGCAGCACAGTAATAGTACAAAAGTGAATCGAGAATATATTGACACTTCGCTTCACTCACACTGTTTATTCACAGGACATGTTTCAAGAGCTCTTGCTCCTATCATCAGCTGATACTCGATTAGTGTAAGTTGTAGTGGTTTCCTCTTTCTCCGTATTGTCAATAGATGGCGTGATGTACTTGTCAAAGATGTCCGGCGGTGGAGTTTCAAAATTCATGACTCTATGACGAATTTTGTTAATGAAGATTTTTCCCCATACGGAAAGGTCTATGGGGTGTTTAACGTATTTTATTAGAGATGTTTCCAAGTTGATGTCATGTCTAATATTCAAAAAATGAAAAGCCACTGCTGATTTTTCTGTTTCACCATTTTTAATGTTTCTTAGATGTTCTTTAGTTCTGATGTTAATATTTCTTTTTGTTTTTCCTATATAAATTTTAGGGCAAGTTTCGCATTTGATCTCATAGATTCCTGGTTTTTCTTTGGTAGTGATTGAATTTTTGGGAGGGCCTTTTAACAAATTTCTGATATTAAACCTATTTTGAGGTGCAAGAGTTATGTTGTGTTTTGAGAAGATTTTTTGGAATTTGTTATAGGCTGATAGGTGGAAGGTGAATTTTTTAAAAAGTTTTTTCTCTTTTTCTCCTGTAGGTTCTAGGGTGGTGGTTTCTTTTATTTTCTTAGCTTTGTTGAGTCTGTTAACTGTTTTGTCTACTAAATTTGGGTTGAAACCGTTGGATATAGCTACTTTTTTATGTGTAGGTATTCTTCTTGATAATCTTCTCTGTTTAGTGGAAAGTTGATCATCCGAAAGATTAAACTGTTGAAAATGGCATGTTGGTGTTGTTTTGGGTTGAAACTGTTGTTCTTGATGTAATTATCTGTGTGTGTGTGTCGGTTTCCTGTAAATACTAAAGGTGAGTTTGTTGTTCATTTTTTTGATCTTGATGTCCAAAAAGGGGAGCACACCATCCTCTTCTGTTTCCAAAGTAAATTTTATAGCTGGATTTTGTATATTCAGAAGTCTAAGACCATATTGTATGAGTTTTTAGGTACTATTGCAAAAATGTCGTCAACATAGCGATACCACACTTTGAAATAATTTGGTAAAGTTTTTGTGATATGTGTTTCAAAAGCACTCATAAATAAATCTGCCAAGATTTTTGACAAGTACATGACGCCATCTATTGACAATACGGAGAAAGAGGAAACCACTAAAACTTGCACTAGTCGAGTATCAGCTGATGATAAGAGCAAGAGCTCTTGAGACATGTCCTGTGAATAAACAGTGTGAATGAAGCAATGTGTCAATATATTCTCGATTCACTTTTGTACTAATTTATGCTTCACTGTCCCTACGCTTCCTTCAAGTTTATACTTTGAGCACAGTAATAGTTCCTCTTTGCTAGTTGATCCTAGGGCCATATTACCTGTATACATAGTTATGCTTATATTTGCTGTCTAAGTAATTTTAGCGACCATATTTAAACCAGTGTATATTTATTGTAAATATACTATTAGTGTTTGTATACAAAGTGTCTCAACTCGACTGCAAAATAGAGTAAGAGTATACGGTTATCCTGATATAACGAGTGTTTAATTTCACTTAACACAGATTCTTTTTTCAGTATAATTAAAACGGAGACTACAGTCTAATTGACCTCGTTAGTGAAATTGTAGAGTTGTGTTAGCAGAAAGCAAACGCCGTTCATTTGCTGAAAAGAAACAAAAGAGAACTTGTATGGGCCTGAAGCGCTGATGACTTAATTATTTTACCTAGGGATGTCTAAAGTCAATAATTGCTCACCATTTTGGGATCAAATATACCGTGATTTCCACTAATAGCAGTTATGTCTCCTCTCCCCCCTCTCTTTCTCTCTCCCTCTGTTTAATCCCTGGTATGTAGGTAAAGTCTGTTTAGTTAACGCGTGTGCACGTCGGTCTCTGCCTTTGACGAACCCTTATAACCGTTTTACAACCCCCGACCCTTCTTATTCCAGATCTTTCTGCAAGGTTGCCACATTTCTCGATACGTCATGGGTATCGTAGGAGGTTTCGTCTAAATAAATTATCTTATGTCCATTACTGCGGAACTTCCTTAGTTTTGACACACATACACACACGCATATGCACACACGCCCACTCACACACATGCCCACGCACGCACACGCACCCACATACATATATATACCACCAAGCTACAATTTTATTGGATTCCATAATAACGCTTATCTTATTCAAAGTGCGGTATTTGAAGCCTAGCTCGTTTAGAAGGCCGCGCAAAGTGAAGAGCCCATAAGGAAAATCAGAAATTTCTTGCAAATGTGCAACCAATTCGTCTAAGATGGGAGCTCTCCCTGTTGCATAGAATCTATAAATTTCTCGACGAATTAAAATGCATGTGAAATTATCTACTTTAGAGAAACGTTTTCTTTTGTTTTCACACTTGACCGGCGTCTTTGGTATTTCTTTCATCACAATATTTCCTACTCTATTTCTGTGAATATCCAGAATTTATCATCAGGTTCATTGCACGACCCCTTACCAAGATTATTTGTCAGCAAATATTTATATGTGTTCAAAATAAACGCTTGAATTTGCTTAGAAACAGTTCCCGTTAAAACTTGTTGCTTTTCCAGTAATAAAACTCGGCCCAGTTATTCACACTGTCTTCACTTTGATTATTTTCACTTGACTGAAAGTTATCTACTACTTCATTTGCATTTAGCACTGCATTTTCCTCCCACGGTCTCCATATGGTGAGACACAACGAATTTTTGCACGTAATGAAACAGATCAACTGAAAGTTGGAACTTCGGCAACTGAGACTCCACGTGGAGTAGACATGCGACTGTCACTTCGAGAATATCATGGTTGTATTGGTCCTCAACGACAGTGTTCCATTTCTGAAGTGTGGTGATAGATTTATGACGGTCATTAGTGGGCGAGAGGCTCAGGTTCCTTTGACTCCGAACTGCACATGCGTTAACTAAACAGACTTTATATGTTTCGTTGACAACCATGCCCCCCAGGGGCCTACGTCGGTAGGTGGGGTTTGGCGCACCCGGGCTCCCAAGCCAACAGACTCCCTCGTGTAGGCTCCTCTTTGTGGTTGAGGGAGACAGTCAACACGCCCACCCATGTGTAGGCCTTGCGTGGAGACCCGTGTCGGCGGAAAGGTTTGTCCTGGAGGTTGAGGAATGCGCATCTGAGCTCGTAACAGTGTTCTTCTGATTTCGAGGAGGGTACAAATTTCTAATACACTACTTTGGTTTCTGCTTCGCCTAAACGGGAGGTTAGGGACTAACCCACCCCTAATCAATTGGCCAGGACTAGGTATTGTACCTAACTCCAGGGTGAGTGGGACGGCGAGCTCGCTATATCTCTTGTAGCCCTGTCATTCCAGTGGGATATCCCCTTGTTGGGCTCCGTGGTGGGTGTGGAACACTGGGGGATGAAACTTAGCCTATCTATTATGGTAAACCCAATATTAAAATTATTAGCAGAAGTGGAAAGGAAATAGCCGAGTGTAGTGGTCCTCGCTATTTAGTTATTTATAGAACTGAGGAAGGTCGCAAGTTTAGTACCGTGAACCCCTTCGTTATTCAGAAGGGCTTAGATAGTATTGCTGGTTCTGTGAAGGCATGTACTAAATCTCGCAATGGCGCACTCCTGGTTGACGCAGTTACTTCGACACAGGCTGCTAAAATCTTGAAAGCCATTATGCTTGCGAGCTATCCGGTGCGCGTTGAATTGCATAGGACTCTGAACTCCTCGCGTGGTGTTGTAAACACCAGCGCATTGGATGGTATGTCCAATGAGGAGATTCAGCAAAACTTGGCGGAACAAGGTGTAACTAATGTATATCGAGTTCACCGCAAAGAACGAGGTGAACTAGTGCACACTCGTACCCTGTTGATCGGGTAGAACTTCCGTAAAGGATTAAGGCAGGGTATGAAGCTATTGAAGTGAGGCAGTATAATCCAAATGCACTGAGGTGTTATAAATACCAGCGCTTTGGCCACACAAGTGGTTCATGTTATGGAGTTGCTAATTGCGTTGACTGCGGGGAAGTCAAGTATGACAATGCATGCACTTCACCCGCAACGTGTGTTAATTACAATGGTTATCATTCATCAAACTCCAGAGAATGTCCCCGTTTTATGGAGAAGGCGATCCAAGGGATCCGGGTAAGAGAGAGGGTGTCCTTCGTGGAAGCCCGGAAACTCTTGCATATTCGCTAGCCTTCTGTACCTAGGACCGTTACTTATAGTGCAGCTGGAGCTAAGCCGGTACCTAGACGTGAAATCGCAACACAAACCTGCGAAATTAACGGGGAAGTAATATCCGAGAAATCACATACACCAAGATCATAGCCAAAGCAACAAACACCAACACGAACAACAGTGAGCGCGCCGACCATGTCCCGTCCTAAGAAGAAGGTTTTAACCAAGTCACCGCCGAAAGCATCTACTTCAAGAACAAGTGAACCGGTAGTATATAATGTATCGCCCAAAAAAATTTAAGACCACTTATGACAGAACGGACTTCCTCAAGGTAAATAGTAAGACCAGTTTATGTTATGAAATAATTTTTTTCAGGTGACAAAAGCCGTCCGCTCGGTAAATATGACTGTTACCTTTATATTTCAAACATATGTCAAAAGCTAAGTAAAAAGGCATACGATGTCAAAGTTCTTTTTTAATCATTTATGCATATAGAAGGTATGGTGTGAAAAAAATCGGCTGTATGCCTTTGTGCGTCACTTTTAGCCCTTTTGTATGGTAGTTCTTTAAACTGAAGCACCCTTAACCAAGGCTCTAACCCGGAATACTTACTCGCCTTTGGTTTAAAACTTGGATGTTACGCATGGAATCAGGTTTGCAATGAATAGAAGTCTAAATTGAGGGTAGTGTTGCTTAGGGTTTTGTTGGTAAATGATAGGTGGGGTAGAGGGATGGAGGTAATATTTGTGTTGCTGGGCTTGGAATTAAAAAGGTCCTTCAACGTGGAGTCATGTACAATGAATGAAATGGGTGAATAGATCTCAATGATCTGGCCCTAGAGCTTAGAGTTACCTGACATAATTTTAAAGACAAGGGAAAGCAGAAGAAGACAACCTTATTCAGACAAGTTAACCTGACCAACGAAATGGCTGAGGAAGCTTGTCTATAGCCCGCTTTCGGGAGGACCGGGTTCGACTTTCGTGATAAGCCTACAAGACCCATGATTTTTCACAGGTTTTCCCTAATTTCCAGGCAAACACTGGGCAGATTAACCCTTTAAGGCATGGTGCTGCCCCAGGGCAACATTAGGCTCTATTCGGCCTGAAAGGTGAGTTGGTGCAGTACTGTTGTTTTTATAATATAGTGCGGTCCATATAAACCTGAACCAATTCAGTAGGTCATAACTTTTGAACCAATAATATGACACACGTGGAAGTTTGGGATAATATAACAGAAAATTTGGAGACTACACTACACTATTTAAATATCAGGGAAACTATTTGAAGCGTCCTCCATCAGCATTTATACATGTTTGTACTTGTCTCACCGTATTCGCTGAAGTTTTACAGAGATGATATCGAATTGAGAGAATGGTATTTCCAGGAAGATGCAGCAACGCGCCATACATGTAATGACACCATGGAGTTCTTAACAAAGCAATTTGCTAAACTTCATGCAGAGGGCCGCAACTAGCTGGCCCCAATCTTGTTGTGAGCAGTGCAGGAAGAGCTGAGTAGGGAAACGAGGAAGGTATAGACACCAGAGGGATGGATGGATGGATGGATGGATGGATGGATGGATGGATGGATGGATGGATGGATGGATGGATGGATGGATGGATGGATGGATGGATGGATGGATGGATGGATGGATGGATGGATGGATGGATGGATGGATGGATGGATGGATGGATGGATGGATGGATGGATGGATGGATGGATGGATGGATGGATGGATGGATGGATGGATGGATGGATGGATGGATGGATGGATGGATGGATGGATGGATGGATGGATGGATGGATGGATGGATGGATGGATGGATGGATGGATGGATGGATGGATGGATGGATGGATGGATGGATGGATGGATGGATGGATGGATGGATGGATGGATGGATGGATGGATGGATGGATGGATGGATGGATGGATGGATGGATGGATGGATGGATGGATGGATGGATGGATGGATGGATGGATGGATGGATGGATGGATGGATGGGTGGGTGGGTGGGTGGGTGGGTGGGTGGGTGGGTGGGTGGGTGGGTGGGTGGGTGGATGGGTGGGTGGGTGGGTGGGTGGGTGGATGGATGGATGGATGGATGGATGGATGGATGGGTGGATGGATAGAGTGTCCAGAAGGGAGTGTAGTGAGGTGGGTCGTAGGTTCTGCCCCTATGTTCCGCTTTGCGACAAGGTAACTGGCGCGGCTGTCGTGTACAACGGTAACCATAAACAATCGTGTAAATAAATTGTTTGAAATGATTATTGCAAACGCATAAGATAAAAAGAAATATTCTTTCTTTTAAATTAAAGAAAAAACTCCTATTATATGTTTCAAATGGGATGATGTTTGTCCTTGAGCGCTCCTAGACGAGCAACCAATAGGAGTCCTGCGGTGTTGTTGAAATGCATTCCCCCTAAGTGCTGTGTGAGGAGCACCAACCTATTCAATCTCTAAGAAAAACTATTCGCGCTGTGACAAAAATACGATTTTGCAAAAACTGATTCACGAGGAAGGAGAGAGTAATGTATCTAACATAACGCAAAAGCTCCATACTTTTAGCTCAAATAGTTTTCCTAATACAAAGAAATAAAGCACTATTATAATACAGCAATGCCTTGCAACATAAGCGCTCTATGAATATAATTAATTATTGGTTGGCATGTATGAGTGTACGCATATTTGTAATTACTCAGAGCTGAGAGGTAAACGTTTGTTATGTGATTGAATAAGTTAAGGCGTTTGTTAAATTCGTGCGAGAACAAACAATACACTTCCTGCTGACTTATAGAATGGTGAATCAGCAGAACGTCATTTGTCACACTCTGTTTATGAATTGCACGTAAACTCGCTTTAATCTAGGGAGTTCATATCAGCTTTATTCAATTGTTCTTCCTTTTAAAAACCAGGGAAAGTGTATCATCTGCATGTGCTTGGAATGAGAGACGTGGTACTATAAACCACCTTCCCGCTTACCACTGCCAGAAAAATCCAATAGAGTTAATGTGGGCTCAAATTATGTTGCAAACACAAATGATAGTTTTAAACTGACTTAGGCTGAACGACTTATTCACCAAGAAATTGACAAGGTTGTACAAGACTGGGAAAGCTGCATGAGACATTCAGATAAACTACAAGAACACTGCTTTTGGAAAGAAATATCACGCGACGTGATTTTGGAGCCTGTCATTATAAATTTGCAACACTCCGACGATGAAGACAGTGACATTGACGACTTTCCTCGTATCGGAAGTGACATTCATAGCTATATGGATGCATGCTGTCAGTTTAGTTGGATTAGAAAGATAAGTAATTCATGAACTCCAATTATTTTTAAATTATGTATTTAAAGCACGCACGTAATACACGAATATTTAAGTTGCTGTTCTGATTTTTACTACTGCACTATTATAAAGCTTAAGAAATTTGAGTTGGCGTTCCCTCACTTGTAGCGCCAAGAACACTTGCAAATGTGCGAGAGAGAGTGAAATATAAAAAGAGTGGGGGTAATGAGGTGGTAGCACTGAGGGCCCTAACGCATCTGATTCGCTACAGGCCAGAACTCCTTCCATATGAAACACATAGTAGTTGTGTGATATCTTCGTTGGAGCCCGGCTCCTCTAGACCTACTGTCTACCCGCCCTCGCTTTAAAGTGTTACAAAATTGAATGTTTGGCAAATCCAAATATTGTTTGTGTAGTAGGAAAGTACAATGGCTATTCAATAGAGAGTGATTTTTTTGTTTTGTTTTGACAACCTACTTTTATTCATCCTCATAATTTTTGTTTTCCTTCTCAAAATAGTCTCCCCTGAATGCGATGCAGTTGTCCGAGCGTTTTTGCCAGTCTTCCAAGACATGCTACAAACCATTTTTTCAGAGATCCTTTAAAACAGCCCCCGCAGCCTTCAACAATGCTTCTGATGGCTAATGCCTCCCATGAAGGCGTTTCTTCATGTTAGGGAAAAGAAAAAGTTCATATGGTGCTGAATCCGGAATATAGAGAGGACGAGGGATGACCTTCACAACTATTTTTGCAAGAATTACAGCAACAATATTGGCAATATGCAACCTTGAATTAGCGTGGTGCAGCATCCAGTCTGCTTCACGGAATGTGGTCTTTTGGGCCTGATATGGCCTTGCAAAGTTTTCAGCATATCCCTGTAGTATTTTCCAGTTACTGATGTGTGTGTAGGTACAACTGCTGATAAATCATTGCATAAATGTCAAAGAATGAGATGACTATAACTTTTCCAGCAGAAGGAACCACTTTTGCTTTTGTGGGGGGGTTGGTGATGGAGGCGATTTCCACACTGCGCTTTGTTGTTTACTCTTAGGATCAAAGTTTTATCAACAGTGATTACGTTTGAAAGAAACTCCGGATCTTCCTCTGACATCAACTTCAACTGCATGCAGACCTGCATGCGAATATCCGTTTCTTAGGGAATCAACAGTCTTGGAACACATCGCGCACAAACACGTCTCATGTGTAATGTTTGTGTCACCAACGTGTGGGTGGCAGCCAATGAAATGTTCAGTATTTCATAAAGTGATCATAAGGTAATTCGTTGATCCTCTCTCACAATGGCAGCAGCAGTGTTGGTGTTTTCTTCCGTAAGAGCAGTAACTGGAACACCGGGTCCACCTGTCTTTGAAATTGATTGTCTCCCCTCCTTAAACATTTTAAACCACCTTTGAGCTGTGCTGTAGGGAAGAAAGGACTCTCCATAGGCCTCCTGTAACATTGTATAGGCCTCAACTGAAGATTTGTTGAGACAAAAGCAGAATTTCAAAGCCACATATTGTTCCTCGCATGTTACCTCCATGACAGTGGTAGGCGATTTTGAACATGCGTTTACTTGCCTGGTTCCTACAGTTGGGAAGCAGGAGTACCAACAATGAAACTACTACGGTGTATTTGTTTCACATTAAGCTAACAGAATATAATAAGATTTTATTTAGTGCGAAAAAGAATGACCGTAAAAAGTTTATGATCATTTATTATTGAGCAGCCCTCATAATAAAGTGAAAGAAAGTTTCTAGAAGTAAATATTATAAAGAGAAAGACATGTCATCACTTGGCTAGACTATCATGGGAGCTCTGCAGAGACACAGTTGTGTTGCGGACATCTCATAGTAGAAGTCAGTTAAATTTAGGTCCATAGTTTGCCTGCAGGGCTCACTTGGTGCAAACTTTTAACAAAAAGGGCGACCATTGTCCTTGCTTAGCAAGGGCAAGACTAACGGTTTGTACGGACCAACTATGTGGAATGTTACGGACTGTGAACACCGAACAAAAGGTATTTGGAACACAATAGATTTACCTGCGATTGAAACAAAGGGGAAACCAGTTGTGGTTTTGGCCACGTGTTGGGTGATGGCATGTTTCGGCAAATCAGGAAAAGCAATAATGGCTCTTACCTCACAGCTGTCGGAGCGAAAACCACAACATCAGGACAGCTTCATTCAAAATGTTACACCTACACGTACGATTACTGCTTTCGGAATGTTAAGGGTTTGCCGGAACGTCTAGGAGTTTTCTGATGTGTTTAGTTCAAGAACCACTGAACCCATCATTTTGAAATATTTACCTGTAGTTTTACAAAACTTTCACAAGTCATTAAAGATAATAGATCTTGTTTTGGAGTTCTAATAAAGGATATATGTTCTTTTTCAGTAAATGTCTGGAATTTAGTTCCAAAAATATTCAAGATTTATTACACAAATAAAATATTTGCCACTTAGGCTTCACGTATCTTAACAAATTGATGTTGATACTTCTTTTCAAATGAAAATCGCTTTCGCAAACAAATGGTTTGCGTCCTCAAGTCAACAGATAAACTCCGTTGTCAAGGATAATGGTGCCTTGAACTGACTGCACCTTTTTTCTGCTTCTTTGTGACACGTGAGGTCTCCCTCCACAATTATTTGTTTCAAATGGGAAGGTGTTTGTCCTTGAGCGCTACAAGGTATGCAACCAATCGGAGTACTGCGGTGTTGTCATATGACATTCCCCCTAAGTGGTGTGTGACAAGGTGCAAACTAATCAATCTCTAATAAATACTATTCGCGCTAAGACAAAAATTCAGGTTTTGCCAAAATCGACCCATGGGGAAGGAAGGAGTAATACAGGATGTTACAAAAAGGTACGGCCAAACTTCCAGGAAACATTCCTCACACACAAAGAAAGAAAATATGTTATGCGGACATGTGTCCGGAAACGCTTAATTTCCATGTTAGAGCTCATTTTATCACTTCTCTTCAAATCACATTAATCATGGAATGGAAACACACGACAACAGAACGTACCAGCATGACTTCAAACACTTTATTACAGGAAATGTTCAAAATGTCCTCCGTTAGCGAGGTTACATGCATCCATCCTCCGTCGCATGGAATCCCTAATGCGCTGATGCAGCCCTGGAGAATGGCGTATTGTATCACAGCCGTCCACAATACGAGCACGAAGAGTCTCTACATTTGGTACCTGGGTTGTGTAGACAAGAGCTTTCAAATGCCCCTATAAATGAAAGTCAAGAGGGTTCAGGTCAGGAGAGCGTGGAGGCCATGGAATTGGTCCGCCTCTACCAATCTATTGGTCACCGAATCTGTTGTTGAGAAGCGTACGAACACTTCGACTGAAATGTGCAGGAGCTCCATCGTGCATGAACCACAATGGGTATTTCGACATTTGTCTGCACGAATGATTTCAATTTACATTTTAAGAGAAATACTAAAATGAGCTCTAACATGCAAATTTAGCGTTTCCGGTCACATGTCCACATAACATATTTTCTTTCTTTGTGTGTGAGGAATGTTTCCTGAAAGTTTGGCCGTACCTTTGTGTAACATCCTGTATATTTAACATAACCGTTAAACCCCCATATTTTTAGCTCAGTTTTCCTAATACAAATAAATAAAAAAATACCATTACACTATAACAACGCATTATGACGTAAGCACTGTAATGCATATCATTATTGGTTGGCATGTATGTGTGATCATATATTTGAAGTTACTCAGAACTTAAACGTAAACATTTGAAATATGTAAACGAAATATGTGATAAAAGAAATATGTACTTTGAATAAGCCAAGGTGTTTGTTAAATTCGATCAGAGGAAAGGATACACATCCTTCTGGTCTGACAGAACGTGTCTGGTCACATTATATTTTTGTTTATGAATGGTTCGTAATCTCTGTTTACTCTAGAGAGTTCAAAGAAGTATTATTCAGTAGTTCTTCCATGAAAGGTGTGTCAGTTGGATTATTTTTCTGATTCTTTTTGACACGTGAGATATCTCTCCACTAGTAACCATCCATAAATAATTAAGCATTTCGAAAGTAAGACATATAACACAAAACAACGTATTTGTTTAAAGTAATGTCCGTCCAACAGATAGAGACAGGAACCCTACCTTTACAGTAATGTCCATTTTTGAGACGATGTGGGTCGCGCGTGAGCGCGAGTAAAACGATGATGCCTATGCAATGCTAAGTTCAACTAACAAATGAGGCATAGCAATTAGCAATAGCACGTGTGTCAACTATACTTTGAGAAATGTTATATCCGACACAGAGACAGATGTCAGCAACTAAGGGTTACTGGAAGTTATGCATAAGTATAGTAATAAGCCAAAGCAAATGCGTTTGCTGACTATCTTGAACGCACTCTATGTCCGAGAGAGGACCCCCAGGACGACATCTTTTTCGACGCCCTCCCGGGGACGCGGAACGACTTCCCGTCTTTCGCCCCAGTGAAGTCCAGGGCGTACTCCAACGCCTCAAAACAAACAAGGCGGCGGGGCCGGACGGGCTGACACCCCTCATGCTTCGTACCTTCCCTTCAATGCCGTTATTTTCCTGACCAGGATCTTCAATATGTGCATCAGCTTGGGGCACTTTCCTCGGGAGTGGAGAGAGGCCCGAGTGATATGTATATTGAAGCCTGGGAAGGATCCTGTACATCCTTCCAGCTACCGATCCATCAGCCTCCTTTCTACCCTCTCGAAGGTATTCGAGAGGTTAATCCTAACCCGAATGGCCCCCATCTTGGGAGATGTTCAAGCTATTCCTGACCACCAGTTCGGATTTCGTCCTGGGTACTCGACTACCCAACAGCTGCTACGTGTGGTGGAGACAGCGGCCCTGGGTTTCCAGGAACGCGCCTTCACGGCAGTGGTATCTTTGGATGTCGAAAAGGCCTTCTCCACGACATGGCATGCCGGTCTGATCTTCAAACTTATCCAACAGGGGCTACCTACACAGCTAATCAACATCCTACACAGCTTTCTCAGGCACAGATCATTTAAAGTCACAGTAGCGGGGAAAACATCTACACTGAGACCCGTGAGAGGCGGAGTCCCCGAAGGCTCTGTACTATCCCCCTCACTATTTAGTGTTTTCATGGCAGATTTTCCAACTCAACCACAGGTCGAAATGGCACAATACGCTGACGACGTGTTGTTGTTCTGCAAAAACAGACATATACTCAGAGCCTTCAACCCAATTCAGAGACATCTCCGTCGCACACAAGAATAGTGCAGGCGTTGGCGGATGTCCGTAAATCCGGACAAAAGCCACGCTATTCTTTTTACAAAGCGCCACACCCCCGCTGACTGCCCCAACTTCCACTTCAGGGGCCGAAGGATAGAGTGGACTAATTCCATCAAGTACCTGGGCGTTCAACTTGATAGAGGCCTAACTTTCCGCGCACACATCAGGGAACTATCGGCACGGGTGCAAGGGGCTATTGCCTCTCTGTACCCAATGCTGGGTTCGCGCTCGATGCCAGTCCGCTTAAAGCTACACCTCTTTCGAGCGCTGATAATCCCACTTATGTTGTACGCCTGTGAAATCTGGGGCATGGCTGCCGGTAGCTGGATAGCATACCTTCAGCGTGCACAGATTAGAGGACTCCGATCCATCTATTCTGTGGGCCGTTCTTTCCCCGTGAGGTTGCTTCACGAAGCTTCCCTTCTCCATACGTGGAGGTCGAAATTAGACGCCCGGCTACAAAATTTTACGATAAAATTCCTGCTAATAGAAGCGCCCTGGTTCGGTCTCTAGAGACTACGACGCTGCGAGACGCCGCTTCAGGCGTTACCGGGTACCCCGTATGGCATGCGGGCACCCGAGGTAACAAAGGAGTTAATCCATACATCAGCATAAGCTGAATTCCAAAACTCCAAAAGAGCTGTTTGGCTACAAAATTTACCCCACTTTAGAATAATAAAACACCAGGGTGTAAACAAAAAAGCTGTTTGGCATCCTGTACAAAATTAAAGAGGAGCAAAAAGCTACCTCAACAAATTTCCTCAACAAAAAATACCACATCATTCTGTAAATATTACAATTATCAACCTGCCGTCAGACCCAAAACCTGGTGGGTGCGCGCGCAACAAAAACCTTCTGGCTGTTAACAGCCTGTCAGTATACGACTTGGACTTGGACTTGGAAGCTGAAGAATAGAGCACAAACGTGATGTCTACCTCAGAACAATAAATGTGTATTAATTCTAATTCAAATGAAAAATGATATAGCGGTTCTTTTTCTTTTTTGTTGTAATTTTACTTCCTTCAAGGTTAAGTCATATTCGACGATGAATAGAATGGGTGAAATGATGCTCAAATGAGACCAGGGTCCATAGAGCTTAGAGTTACCCGACATTCTTCTTTCAGGATAACGAAAACCCCGGAAGAACCTTATACAAGTAACTGACCCTGACCGAGGTTCCAACTCGGGACCTCTTGAACTTGAGGCAGACATACTACCACCGCGCTACCGACGCGGGCGGATTGTAGATCATATAAGGCACTGTACAAAATATTTCAACAAAAGTGAACATCTATTGAATTGTCTTTATTACTCGATGTACACAATCTGCGAAATAAAATACGAAGCAGAGAAATCTTTTGCTAAACCAACAGTTCATCTAACATAAGCAATTCTGAACCTATTCCCCTTCATTTGTTTTCTACAGCCTGTGTATTAATTTGACTTTACTGACATAGCTCTAGCAAATAGGCTAATGAGGCGCTTCTGGAGATGGTACACTAAGCATTTCTCTCAAACTACTGATGTAGAGGAAGCTGGCGTGCTGAAAACATAAGTACATTCACAACTTTCTAGAAAATAATATTTCCTCAGACTGCAAATTCTATTGATGACGAAACCCTGGCGCCCATTTTAAAGTGCCACACATATCCAACGGTTAACAATACTAAATATTGAACTGTAGGGATTTCACACTTAATTACTCGTGAACATTTGGGTCCGCAATTGAGTACAAGCCAATTTACTAAACAAACCTTGGAGCCAAAGAACTTATTGAGGGATATCTATGAAATAGGGCGAACTCTTAAGTGTGCAGGAATGACGTCAGAAGGAAGAATTAATGAGTCGAGATGTCATTTGTTCAACAGGTAATGGTGGTTTTCGTAAAGCATGGAATTGTAGCATTCAAATGCCAGAAGTCAGCAACCACTCTGCGTGATAGAAACCACGCTCTGCCTTGTGATGATTATAATCGTAAGACACCAAAAGTGATTTGTTTTTATTCAGGAATGTAATTCAGGAAACCTTGATTTAGAGATATTTCTGCAGCAATTAATTTATAACAAGTTCTCTTTCTTTTCCCTTATAGAAATTAATGTCCAATTACTGTTTTCATATTGAAGGTACAGTATGCTTTCTTTCTTCCATTCCTTCGTTCCTTCCTTTCTTTCTTTTCTTTTTTTTCTTTCTTTCTTTCTTTCGTTCTTTCTTTCTTTTCTTTCTTTCTTTCTTCTTTCTTTCTTTCTTTCTATATTTCTTTGTTTTTGTTTCTTTCTTTCTTTCCTTCTTTCTTTCTTTCTTTCTTTCTTTCCTTCTTTCTTTCCTTCTTTCTTTCTCTCTTTCTTTCTCTCTCTCTTTCTTTCTCTCTCTCTTTCTTTCTTTCTCTCTCTTTCTTTCTTTCTTTCTTCTTCTTTCTTTCTTTCTTCTTTCTCTCTTTCTCTCTTTCTTTCTTTCTCTCTTT
>JAUKNK010000629.1:0-41166 GCA_030765055.1 Mantis religiosa | reverse complement strand
CATCGCCTGAGTCTTGCAAATTTATGATTCTAGGTTCCAAGGTCTCGTCACATGCTATTTATTTCTTAAAATCGTCTTCTTGAAGGTTTTATCCATGCCTCACACAGTTTTCCCAGTCCTGTTGTGTTACCTTGTCAATTTCTTCGTGAACAAGTCCTTTAACGTCCGTCAGTTTAAAAGTATTATTTATTTTTGCAATCCCCCTTTTTATTTGAGCCCACACAAACTCAACTGGATTATATTGGCAGTGGTAAGGTGGGAGGCGTATTACCTCGTGTCCTGTTTCAATTGCAAGATGATCCAGCAGATACACCTTTTCCGTGTTTTTAAACGGAAGTACTCTTTGCAATAACTCATGTTTAGTTTGTTTCCGAACATTTTTTGAAGAACCTGTACACCTTAAAAATAGTACTTTGAGCCTGACATCGCAATACCACTCGCCACTAAATTCACCGCAAGAAGCCATTGTACTATTTAACTCTTACTCTACTGTTGTGTAAAGAACTGAATGATATTGATCTGAACCCTCCAGAGTAAACAAACACTTCTTATCCAGCATTCAATCATAAACATAAGCATACAGCATTCCACAGGCTAACAGGAAATGAAGTGTTTGCTCTTTCTCGAATTTAACACCTTGACTTATTCACAGTAATTCTTTTATCCATCATGTCAGTAGTTTAAATTTTAGTTCTGAGTAATTAAAAGTATAAGTACATACACACCAACTACTTTGAACTCTCTAGAGTAAATAGAGATTACGAATCATTCATAAACAAAGATATAATGTAACCAGACACGTTCTGCCAGGGCAGTCGGAAATTTGTTTCCTCTCTCTCGAATTGGATTATTCAAAGCAAGTCTTTTATCACGTCATGTCAAACATTTACGTTTCAGTTCTGAGTAATTACAAATATAGGTACACACATACATGCCAACCAATAATGATATTCATACAGTACTTACGTCGCGATTTATTGTTATAATACAGGTAGTAGTGGTTTATTTATTTGTATTAGAACAACTATTTCAGCTAAAAATATGGGGTTTTCATGGTTATGTTACATTACTCTCTACCTTCCACATGGATCAGTTTCGGCAAAATATGAATGTTTGTCTTAGCGCGAATAGTAGTTCATACAGTTTGATTAGGTTGGCGCTCCTCATACACCACTTAGCGGGAATGCAATACAACACCGCAGGACTCACATTGGTTGCTCGCCTATTGGCGCTCAAGGACAAACACCTTCCCATTTAAAACATATAATACTCTCATAGTATAAGCTCCCCACTATCCAAGGGGGGGAGGGAACTGCTGTGATATATTCACTGGATACGTTTCTATAGTTATACCATCGTTTATTTCCACACAGCTCCTAAAAACTATTCTTGTAAACGCTTATTTTTCCATCAATTTAATGTTAAGTTAAAAGTAAGCTTAGGTAAAATTATTATTATTTCAGAGGAATATAGGAGACTGAAGAGATAGTTAAATCTTTACTAAACCAGCAACAACCTCAAGGCAAGCAGTTCAAAAAAAAAAAAAAAAAAAAGGAAAACTATTGAAACCAATAAACTTCGACAATGGCTAAGGTCACAAAAAGTTATCTGAAATAAACTGTGTACTTTAAAGAGATGTGCATCCCTGTAAACAATAAGCTTTAGCCTAATCTATAACGGTTATTGAGTTTCACCAAATTATACAAAATATATTCCGAATGAAACGTACTTCAAATGCTAATGACGGACAAGTTAAAATATACATTTTATTAGTTGTGTAAATATTTCAAAAAACTCTATTTTAATCCAAATCGTTCAAGAGCTATTTTCGTGAACATCAAAATTAAGAACATGTTTCCAGTAATAGTTTACGGTGGAGGGATGCTCTTCAAAATCTTCGCATCGTATCTTTCAAGGATGCTGAACATAATTGGTATGTGTTACGTACTCGTATGGTATTCACATAAATTTTCGGTTTGTAATTATGCTGCTTGTAGCTCTTCGGGCTCGACAGCTTCTTGCCACACATTATTATTAATTATTATTAGAGACTATTATCATTATCACCATCAACAATATTATCATTATTATTCAGAGGATGTGAAATGCATTTATGTTGAAATCTCGATACTTAAGTTTTGGGTAGGATGCAATATTTGCTCTACTAATATAAATAGGCTACAGAGAAACTAAATATAAAAATTAAGTCTTATGTAAAATGTTCCACATGAAGAAAATATTGTCCCTCAAGGGTCCTTCATATTTTTAGAGTATTACTTTTCTAAAATTGAAACACAATTAAACTGTTAAATCTAAAACCAAAGGCTCCTCAGAACATATTCACGAGAGCAAAATTACGAGAAAATAAAGCTTAAATATTTCAGACGATGTTTGACTGTTTGCATATCTTGCACGTGTCTATTTAAACATCGTATATGGGAATTTAAATTGAAAGTAAAGAAAAATCATCGTTCGTTCTGCTTCAGCAATGTAGGTAATGCCTAGAACTATTTACAAAAAATAAAAAATATGCTTATTTTAGAAGTTTTGCCGACAATTCAAAACTTTTAGGGGTATTCTAATAACAATAATATTAAAACCTTGCAAACGGCTTTTCTCAGTAATCACTGTCTTATCGATTTCAACAGCACTAACCCGCTATTACTGAGGAGGATTTGTGATAGGTATTGTATTTTTTATAGGTTACCTGTAGTCCAATACCGTAAATACGTCTATTACCACTGAAGAACTGTTCCCCATCACTGAATATAATATTATCCACAACACATTGAAGTGCCGGAAGAGTTCAATCAAAGCACGTGGAAATAGCTTTTGAGAGGCTTTGAAAGAACCTTCTACTGATAGAATCTTAGGACTGTCTGCCGATAATACTTTTATAATTTCAACTGTTTCAGCTGGAAATTTCATTATCACATTGGTTTGATGGGTCAGAGGTATGAAAATTTTTGTTGGGGTGATTGTGGAAACATTCAGTGCAATGAGTAATAAGAGGGTAAAGCTCAAAAGTTGAGAAGGAAAACAACTCTATGTAACGGTTGTTTTGGTTTAGACCCCGAGAGTTGAAAAATATTTAAATATGTGATTTAAAAATCGATATGGACATGTTAAAATGAATTAGAAAGGAAATTAAAATTCAGTAGGTCACGAGATGACATAACAAGTAATATGATGTGAATGTTTTATCATTGGTAGTTTTAAGGATGAGATTATGTAATGTGTGACGTGGACCAGTATAAATTAAGTTTGATTGGTAGTGATGGCAACGAGAGAAGGCAAAATCAATAATTTTGGTAAACAGCTAGGAAAGAAAGCGTCTTTCGAATGCGTAACGACCAAGAGAACAGACGTCTTTTGCATCGTGATCTCAACGTGAGTAGACGCGTATGTAGAACTGCTGCATGTTTGCAAAAGTCTGGTTGCAAACCAGAGAAGATGAACTGTTTTAATCATTCATCAAAGGGAGAAAAATATTGCTTTAAATTGTATAATAGTATTGATTTCAAAAATACAAATCATATTGAAATTGAGTTTCGGCTTTCACTTAGAGTATTTTTTCAACAATTTTTGATATCTTTAACATTAAGTTCCATAATCCAAGCATCCGACACCACGACCAAGATAAGATCTCATGGGAACTGGAGCTACAATAAGAATAAACGAATGCTGCGACAACACATCGCTGGCGGAGAATATCGAGAAACGACCGCTACATAGGATTGCCGCAACTCGGAGCAACGACAACACCATCATCACCAAATGGAATCTGGTACATATCTGTTGCTAAGAAGGTTTTAAGAATGTCATAAAAAAAACTTAAATATGTCGCTTGATGTGATAAGCTGATACGATTAACAAATGCCTCGTCGATATCTGCCAAAGTCATTAATCCACATACAAATATTGAGCCATTCATTATTTAATCTTTACTTTTGTACAAACCTGCTAAAGTCTGTTTTTTTAACGTGTGTGCAGTTCCCCTCAAAGGGACCTCAAAGGACCTGACCTTTCCGCCCACTAATGACCGTCATAAATCTATCTCCACACTTCAGAAATGGAACACTGACGTTGGGGACCAATAGCAACCCCGATTTTCTGAAAATGACCGTTGCATGTCTACTCCACGTGGAGTCTCAGTTGCCAAAGTTCCAACTTCCTGTTGTTCTGTTTCATTAGATGCAAGACGGTGATGTTAAAATGTTGCAACCTTGAAGAAAGGACCGTCAGGAGGAGGGTCCATGTTGTAAAACGATTATGAGGGTTCCTCAAAGAAAGCGGCCGCCGTGCACTTGCGTTGAGTAGACACTCTAATCCTAACCCAATTATCGGAAGGCACGACCAACTGTAGCTGGGTAGGGGACAGGAGGCGTTCAGACCACGCCCACCCATTTATCTTGTAGCGCTAACATAGGGGATGGTTAGGAAAGTGTCACTATGCACTAGCCGTCTCTTTCCCCTCCCCCTAACGTCTGGAACAATCAGGATATTTCATCTAACCCGGAACCTTCTATATTGGTCAGTTGGTCTTATATAAGCAACGCGCCGGGCTGGAGGAGAGCAGTTCTTGGCGAGCAGCCGTGAAGAGCGCGGTGGTATCGAACGGACTGGAAGACTGCGTACGTTTATCAGAGGAGTTGTACATAATTGCAAGTGTGGAGTGGACCTGTGACAGACGAACTGATGGATTGTAATTGTGTGCGTTACATAATTCTGTGTGATCGGTAAGTGTTCCTATAACTCGGTGGAAATAAAGAACATGTTTTAGTTTGTGCAATTGGACTTTTAATTCTACGAACCCACAAAGTCACAGTATAGTACCAGTTTATTCCTAAATAGAATCACTTGCTCTTGTAGCCGTTGATTCTAACAAAACCAAAGCTAAAAACTTTCATTGTGCAGCTTAAATCCAGTACTGATTCTGCCATATTACAATAATTATTTAGTCATCATAGCTAAATCATTGCGTGTTCAGCTGGAAGGAAATTGTGGGCTTATTCGATAGATCTATTTGTTTGCGATAAAACTGGAACGATTAGAACAAAAAGATTTTAATAATAAAACCATAAGAATTTATCTTCCTAATATTATTAAACGTGTAATACTAAATTTATTATTATTTACTTACTTATCCATTGAACATCAATTACAAGAATCTACAACTACATAGATTCCTTTATAAGGCAACAAAAATTGATAGAATCGTGACGGAAGGAAATACCAGATTAAAATTATACGGTTGGGAGTAAATTTCATTGCACGAAGAGTTTAACCATTTTCACAGCCCGCATCTTTTTACAACAATCTGCTGTTTTAGATGTTAAGAAACAAAATACAACCTAGTAATTTCCGCCACAGTAAACTTCATATATGTCATGGCATTGAAAACATCGTAAACTTGTGTAGGACGTTTCATATGCCAAAACAATGTTCCCACATTTCATTACATTAAAGAGTTTAGTAATTGTATGTTAGAAAACGTTCATTCCAATTCCTTGCGATATTCACCTCTTGTAGTTCTTTTGCGATGTCTTGAAATAAAAGGGAATATTTAAATAACTTTCTACTAGTTCCAGTTAAGTAGTTTCTGGAATATAGTTAACATGTCTGTGTGTCAAACTTGAATTCACGTTACCGAGGGCATCGTGAAGGAAGATTCCTGGGATCGATTACTGGAAGTTTTGTGCGCTTCTATTTGATGGATATTGACGCGCTTTTAATAATGCATGCAAATTGACTATGATGTGCTTTCAATGCACAGCCGGTATCGCCATCATCATAATGTGGAGAATTACTTCAGATCGCGTTTGAAAAACGTCCTTCATATTTAATACAAGAGGAGTTAACTCAGGAAACAAGTTTGGGCAATCCTAGTTTGGATTTTAACCATTCAAACGACCAAGAACGTCAACTGAATTGCCATTAGCTTCCATTATTTTAGTATTGGTTTACCATAAAATCTCGCAGTAGAATTAGATAATTTATTGAAACGAAGTTTCAATTGTTCCTTTATATTTACTTATCTAAACCTTCAAGTTATGAAATTAAAGTGAAGTGAAATGCCTGTGAATCCCTTGAGGGCAAAGACCTCTTGCTGTGCAGGGGAGTGGCAATTGAGAAGCTCATTAGGGCTCCTAAGAGCCTTGTGCAGTTGTTGCGCTCCAATAACGGCGTAATCTCGTGTCCTTAGCATTGTCACTGTCTACTTCATACACTTCACACATACATTATTGTTGTACACACACTTTTAGTTTACAATATCTGGGTAGTTATTTCTTCCAGTTAAACCATTTAAAATACTATATTTCCGTATTGGGCTTTCGTTACTGTAAAGTAAAAGGTCACAGTTTTAACCTCAAGATAACTCATAGGAGGCCATGAAAAAACTCCCTGCTGTTAACAATAATCAACCTAGGGAAGGTTTCGGATTCCATCCCTTTTGCATGATCAAGCGGCTGAAGTAGACTTATACGTTATATCTTCAGAGTAAAAGCTACTCAAATCGAAGTGCCAATAGAGGGTTTAAACGCCATGAAAACGATTTCGTTTCGGTTTGCCTTTTCCTTGTTCGACGTTAACTGAAAGAAGGAATGTGCACCCAGACGACACAAAGAATGTCAAGTTGGATTAATGGTTCGAAAGCTGTAAGCCGCCGAAGAGGCACAAAAATCCCGCTTGGCTTTTTTTACGCCGATCGGTGAAATATTGGAATTTCAGGAATATATCCTACTTCTTTTTATCAATTTATAAGAGAATTTGATTGCGCAGAACCGTAAAAATACACCGAAATTACATAAAAAAATTCAAAACCTATATTTTATCCAAAACAGATGTTTTAAATTCATTTAATCCTAAAACATATTTTAGAAGGGTAAACAGGCTTGAACGGCCATTGTGGGAGCATAACATAAAAATAAAAAGTCTTGGTATTACCTATGCCCAGTATCTTGTAACAATATGACACGATTAGGGGAAGAAAATCCCTATATCCACTACCCCTTAACTTGTTTTCGTTTTTCTCAAAAGCGATTCTCACGATTTTCGTTAAATTAAAAGGTTCGCGTAAAAAAAAATTTAAGTAATTTCAGCTTGTTTATTTTATATACTTATATGTGTTTCATATTCCATGTAACCTTTTCCCAAGTAGATCACAATAAGATCGTCTTTTTCCCTTTGATCTAAATAACCTTCAGTTACCATAACTAAACATCTGAATGCTGTTTCCGAATGTTTAACATACATAATAACATCATAAATAACATCAACAGAAGAGTCACGCTTTATAATAATATAGTATAAAATGGGTATCTATATTCAAATACGTTGGTAGAAAATGTTCAGCGAGATACTGCTTCAGGGCTTTTGATAAATACGCAACCATTAGGAAATTTTTGATGGTCAAATAAACCCTAGGTCCACAGAGCTTAGTCATCCGACATTCATCTTTCTAGATAAGGGAAACTTATCGAGATTGGCCGAGATTAGTACTCGGGATGTCTTGAGTGTGAGATGTCCCCCTTTATATCTGTATAAAAATCAACTTATTACTAAAATTAGCTTATTGAATTTTGAATCCGTGACTGTAAAACCCGTACCCTCACAGGCACTCTTCCCCCGAATGTCGATCGAGATCACCTGTTATCACTACAGAAAAAAAAATTACAACGCATCCCAAACTAGAACGGGTCGTGTTGTAAACATAAGTGAGGCGAGAGAAAGAGATATGGCTGAATGTATCTCAAACATATGGGAGGCGAGAATGAGAAGCCGACATACTTTTACTACTCTTTCTCGCTACATGTTTACAACAGGACTCTTCTAATTTCAGAAGATTACACTAGTTTATAGTTACTAGGAGAAATGGAAACTGAAAACTACGTACGCTGATGGAGTACACTTAACTGATCGAGTAAAAATTTCGCTGTAATGCTTTGAAGATAACAATCGTATACAATTTAAAGCGACAAAATTAAGTGAATGTCGCGGCTCAAGACGAAATGTGTAAGAAAAGCATATGTGACAAATTATTTTGTCCTTTTTGTTTCAAATGGGTTAAGATTCTATTGCTAAAACTTGAACCGCAGAGCTATACAGCAGATAACAAATGACGTCACTAGTACTGACATCTGATCATGTTGCGCAATTCTGTTATCAAAATAAATAACAGAACAGCTGAATTAAAGTCGTTCGATTACTTAACAGCAAACATTAAAATATTTCAACAGAAATGCATGCTTGGAGATTCCCTGAATCTTAAAAAGCCATTGTGTGCACGGTGTGTGTGTTTATAGCATAAATCGAAAACTTCAAGTCAAATCTTCGTGTAGCATCTTTGAAAGCTGTTGAACTTAAGGATACCCATCTATGAAAAAACTAAACCCTACAATTTTGCTTGGATTGACTTGAAACTTTAACACAATTAATGTAGTTTTAACATTAGTTTACAGACCAATTCTCAGGTTTTTGTGCGAAATAGTTCTTGTGAAATTAATATATTTAGTATTTTATTGTCATTTAATAAAACTGTTCCACACGATGCAATTTTATTTGGAGAAAACTAATACTTCGCAGTGAGGTGATATTTTAATCTGACCCTTGTTTTTATTAATTTGTAATATTTGCTTGTGAAATATGTGTTTTGTTATTTAATTGCACACTGATGACATAAAAAATAATCACATTAATTACGTTTGGTACTATTTTTATTCAAGCACAAAAGATTTCAAACTTCTAGTTTGAAAGCTGCATCGTGTGGAGCAATTTATATTCTGAAAAGCGCTGACAATTAAAAACGAGAAAATCACCAAAATAAGGTGATATAAAGCACTGTGCCCACTTACAACGAGCCAATTATAGTCATGTTCCACAGTTTTTAAAGGGTTGCATGACATTAAAAATAAGAAATTGAAGTACAAGGATTACTCTATTTAATTAGGCAAAATATGATTGTCATTTTTTGCATTTTTTGGCCAATTTTCACAGATGGGTATCCTTAAATATTAAACTCTGTATTTAGCCTACTTTCTTTTTCAATTTATGCTGTTTACAAATACATGCACATGAACAAAGGATCTCAAAAAGCGTATTTACAGTGAAAGCTTAGTATCAAGTTTTTGGGTGGAATACAATACTTTCACTATTATAAGCATAGTAGAGAAAATAAAAAGGCATGATTTTTGGTTCGTTTAACATGTACGTATATCGAAAAATAAGATTTTATGGAAATGGTTTGTAGAAGAAATACAATTATACAATCAATATAACAACTTTTCTTTTTAACAAAGTGTTGGAAGTTAGAATCAGTTCTACACAACACTAGAGACAGGAAGAATGCGCAGCTAGGCTAATGGCTTTCTGGGGAAGATCAAGCAGAGAAGAGCAAGAAACAACAAAACAAGATTAATGGAACTCGAGTAGCCGGAACTCCGAAAGACCGAACTCAAGAGATTTATAAGTAACGGATGTGTACAAGAAGAAAATGGCAAAGTGGAACCTAAGAAACAATCCCTTGTTCTCGATATGGATAAGTTACGTAACTAATTCCAATCTAGCTGCAAGATGTAGGATTAGTGATGCACATCTCTTGCTGCAGCTGAACATTTTTGAAACGAATGTACATGTGTAATTAACTGCAAATCGGCGGGAGGAAACAAATGCGCTTCTTTTGATTATTAGATAAGAATGCAACCATTAAACAATCCAGGGTAATGCCCAAATGCTGTTAACGTTCCAGCTGCTCGTGTTAGCCAAACGATAGACTGAATTTTCTAGCACTACCGGAGGGCTTTAGTCTAAGTCTTAAATGGATTAAACATAGTTTATTAATTATTCGCGATTCCACGTGTGCCTGGAAATACCAGGTTTAAAATATATTCTCACAATAAAATAATATACTTTAAAGTTGTCATCAAATGTACTCTGAAGGAGATTGGTCTTCCTCACGATGTTGCTCCGATTTGAAAACGAATTTTTAAATGTGCGACTGATTCTGCAGAACTTGCAGCGACATTTGAAAACGAATTCTTATGTGGTGTTTTATGTATGGCCAAGTTGTGACGATATTTGAAGAAGTTTTAATTTAGATTAGTTAAATTTGGTTTTAAGTTAATTAAAAAGACGAATTCCCAGCCATACCATTATGATTAAATGCCGGATAGATGTGCGCTCGCGTGCGATACAAGTTAGCTGTCCACAGTATGAATGACATCAAATGTACAGCACGGCCATCAAATGTGCAAAGGTCGAAAACAGCGTAACGTACATATGCCATTTTTAGACGTGGCATATGACGTAATGTTGCGCAGTAGTTTATGGTCTAGTCCATTTGTTTATTTGGAAGAAAAATGGGTGTCAAGGTAGGCATCTGTCATCTAACCCACTAGCTTTATCAGCAATCTGCTGATGAAAGCGTCTCCCTACGCGAACGTGTACGAAGACTACACAATCCAAGCCCTCACGGGCACAGCAGCGACCCTCAGAAATAAATACTATACGCCCACTTCCCTTCGTGCCATGCCCAGGGCCTCGGTCATGGTCATGGCCAAGGAATCCAACTTCACGCGCTCCCGCACACTGTGCGGCAGCTTATCATGACGCTAATGACGGAGGTGCTAATGCGGGACTCCGTAATCGGCAGGAATATAACTGCAATTATATAATGATAATAATGATAATAATGATAATAATGATGATAATAATGATAATAATGATGATAATAATGATAATAATGATGATAATAATGATAATAATGATGATAATAATAATAATAATAATAATAATAATAATAATAATAATAATAATAATAATAATAATAATAATAATAATAATAATAATAATAATAATAATAATAATAATAATAATAATAATAATAATAATAATAATAATAATAATAATAATAATGTGAAAGCAGAGATCTTACCCCTACCATTGATTCGCATAACGTCACTTGCGCACATCCGAGCAAGCTGATTGCCACGTCTAAAAAAATACATCTGTAGTACTCTGCGAACCAGTGAAGTCAAAGTGAAGTATAACGCGACCGTTTTGTTTCCTCTGACAGTGTGGCGGTTGTCATGGTTAGGCTATATTTGCCTGCAGTTGTTCACTTGCGCGACCGATAACAGTAAACAATGGAAAAATGCACACGCCTCCGACCCTTTATGATAATTCTTTTCCCAAGGAGTCGTCTTGGACAGGTGTCTTTCTCCTCCTGAAGAAATGATTAACAATACAGAACAAATTACTGGATTTCTTTTTAAATATATTGATTTTAATTCTTGATTAAATTGACACAAAAGGTTATAACACAAATGAACTTATAATCTTTCGAGTGTACTCACTCTAAGCATCCTTTTTCTTCGACGATCAGACTTTTACGTCCATCCTCTACGAAGGTCCACTTTCTAACACAATGATTTCTTTAAATCCATTTTGTTAACACATAACTGTTCTAATCGACGATCAAAGTAATTCTGATTTATGTACATGTTTTACGACGTTCAAACTTATTCTACCACGACACTCTTCCGAGAAAGAATATTGATTTTCTTTCCCATAGCAACCACACGTTTCTTTATGACTACGTCATTCGTAGCAACCTATACAAATGTTATTTATTTTTATAATTTCACTTTCTGAACTTGATTTAAACATCATAATACCTCGAACATTCTTTAAATAAATTTAAATTTTAAATAACACTATAATGCAAATAATACTGACTTTCTCTTTCGAGGCTGAATTCAAAACAACTATTACAAATTTGGAGCCGCATGTGTCTGCTTCACTCTTGAGCAGAGAAATCTATCTCAGGTTATGCGTGGGTGTGTGGTTATCCTTTAACACTGGAATCTGACCTTGAAACGTTTTAATAAAGAGTACCATGTTGTTTTATGCTTGAGGCAAGAATGATGCTACGTCTTTCTCGCCGGCGATCTGAGCAGAGGTGTTCAAGAATAAAGAAACCGGATTGTCATAAAAACTTTATTCGTGAACCTTTTTACAAAATTACTTCAGTCACCTTCAAAATACTCTCCATTACATGCGATGTAGTTGTCAAGTCCCTTTTCCAACTGTTGGAAGCATGTTTGGAACTCTTTCAAGTTTGATATTGTCCAGTGCCCTTTGCGAAGCTTTTTTAGCGCCTCCACATCTTCATAACGCTCCCCTTTTAGCTTTTTTTTTTTTTTTTTTTTCATTCGTGGAAGTAGGAAAACGTCGCACGGGGCTAGGTCCGGCGAATACGGAGCATGGGGAACGACAGACCACCTCTGAGATGCCAAATAGTGGGTCACTCGTAAGGCCGTGTGTGCTGGAGCGTTGTCGTGATTCAGAAACCAGTCACCTGATCGACAACGTTCCGGGCGTTTCCTCCTCACATCCTCTCGCAGACGCCTTAAAACATCCATGTAAAAGTGGTTAACAGTCTGGCCAGGGAGTACGAATTCCCGATGCACAATTCCCCGAACATCAAAAAAGACAATGATCATAGTCTTCACATTTGACCTCACTTGCCTTGCTTTTTTTTTTTTTTTTTTTTTTTTTTTTTTTTTTTTTTTTTTTTTTTTTTTTTTTTGTCTGGGAGAGTTAGGAGTCCTCCACTGGCTAGACGCTTGCTTGGTTTCTGGGTCATACCCGTAACACCAACTCTCATCCCCTATAATGACTTTGGTCAAGAAGTTTGGATCACGTGCAATCTCTGTTTTCAAGTCCTGACACACATTCATGCGGATGGTTTTGTGCTCCTGTGTGAGAAGGCGCGGAACAAATTTAGCAGCAACACGTCTCATGAGCAAATCCTCCCTCAAAACCCGCTGGCACAAGCTCCAACTGATTCCTGTCGCTGCTGAAATTTGGTCGATCGTTTGGCGACGATCCTCGTTGATCTTTTAGCGGACATTTTCGATGTTCTCATTTCGCGATGTTGAAGGGCGTCCATCACGAGCTGGGTCTTCAACACACATCTCATCACGTTTAAAGCGCCCAAACCACTCGAAAACCTGTGTGCGGCTCATAGCGTCCTCCTGGAAAGCTTCCTGAAGCATTTGGTGTGTCTCCGTTGCAGTTTTATTTTAAGCAGGAAACAAAACTTCACACACACTCTTTGTTCTGTTAAAGTTGCCATAACGGCTAAGCAGAGGTAACACGCCAACAGTCAGAGAAACACAATACCACACTTGCACGTTCAGCTCTACACTGACGCCGTCTGCACAACTGTTTCATGAAGGTCTCTACTAACACCATCTACGGTGAAAACCCTGCACTACGTCTACGAGTGGCAGCGCCCTCGGAGTCCGGTTTCCTTTGAGTCCCCCCTCGTATATATATATATACCAGGGCAATGAGCCCCCATCTAACGACCAGGGAGTTACCGAGCTGTCCCAAAAGGGCACCCGGCGCCTCCGTGGGGCTTTCCATAGGGCAAGACCTAGAGACTAACAAGCCCCTCCCCCCATCTGGTCCTGTGGACTCAAGAAGGTATGGAAGTGGATACGCCACTTACGCGCGCCAACCCCAAAGGGGAAGGCTACCGATTAACCTCGGTAGGGCCGCCTGGTGATCTAGCACATCTTCTACCAGTTATGTAGGCTAGTAAGCGGGAATATATGGTTTCCCTCAACGCCGTCCGGAGACGTACCCGATCTCCTACAGGTATCGGGAACCATTGCCCCCTCGAGTCCAACCCAATCCGAACTACTCCCATTTAGGGAGGGGCTCGAATGTTCGGCCCGAGGTTCCTCTAGTAACGTCAGAGGTACCACGAGTGCTAGAGGTCCGCAGCGCCCGCACCACGTCAGCTGAAGGGGACGGATGTCCCACACAACTTCAACATTCTCTTAATCACTTCCCCTTTTGCTAATGACTCTGAGATCCCAATACTAAGCTTCTAATATGATGTCCAACTGTACTCAAAGTTTACTATTAAACCTACAGCCAAATGTACAAAAATTCATATTTAATTTTATTATAAGTACATTAATTTAACTGATCCCATTACATGGGTAACCTAATAAAGAAGAAAATAATGAAGCTGTGACTAATGCTATACGAATATTTATGGATGTAATATCTATGAAATCGATAAACAGTTAAGAGTAAGTTATGTGATGAGCCTACTAAATATGAAATATTTTTAATATTAGTCATTTACTAAATATCTACAAAATACCGAAAGGCAAGACACGAATATGACGAACGTTCTCAAACATAGCGTTATGTAATGATATTCTTAAAACAGCCCTTTTCTATGAAATATTTCTATTATTCCCCCTGCTATGTGCAATATAGAAATGTCATCCAATCGTTGCTTAATTACGATACCCACGTGCAAATATTAGAACCTAATTGGGCAATTCCTTAATGCAATGCGAAGGAGATGAATTGATGTGTGCTACCTCTGATAAACATTAACATAGTAATAATTAGAGCCCGAATTTCTAAGTGAAATGCTTATTAATGCATTTTAAATTAAAATATGCACTTCATGTAAATTTAAAAATAAATTTGTACTCCTAGCTAACATGTTATCATTCAGACGGTTTCCATCGTCTCGCTGAAACAGGAGCCGATATAAAGATGGGATATTCTTTTCTCTAGCGTAAAGAAAGTGTTTGTACTGTCACCGATTAGAGTGGTGCTCAAGATCTGTGGTGGCTTTACACATACTCCGGTAACGTCATGTGACATAGCTAGATCCTTTTCACTGTATAAAAATTCTTTACTGACAAACGCAGGAGCTTCAACACAAGAAAATCTCAAGATAAACTTCCTCGTATATCGTAACAAGCCTATTTAAGGTAAGAATACTACGAAGCAATGTGTTTGTCATTAAATTTCTCTCTTTTATTTGCTTATTTTTCGTGCTCATTTGCTTCATTTTTCGTGCATACATGCTTGCTTATTTCCCTTTTGATTGTGCTTACAAATACGAGCACTAATAATAAGTATACTCATCAGAGTATAATTAAGGAACAAAATAAGAGCCGATTTAGTAACTAAAATTACTAGTAACGAAGATCCTGGAGCATACGGTACTTAAATACTTTCTCTAAAGGGAGCTGTAATAGAGCGCGCAGTAATTAACTCAAAAGCTCATACTTAATGAGTTTTTTGAAGAAACAATACCTGTATCACACTCGGAAGACTTTCTCTATTCGTCATTATTCACATAATTTCCCCCACAATCGAGTTCAGATAAGCGAAGTGAAACATAAGAACAACCCAAACTTTTATTGCGAGCAAATAGCGCAACGGCAAAATCGCTACCATTTGTTCCAATTGCGAATAACGGAAATCAATAGGCATTCTATAATAATCTTGTGCATCTCCTTTCGGATCCATAATTTGTGTTCTAACAGTACTCATGCGTGGGATTCATATGTACAGAGAAGCTGCGGCCTCATCCAGGGCACTCACCCCACGCACGGTGCCATGACGACGTACTGCAGAGGACCCCCGGTGTGCATCTGTGCGTGAGTGAGAGAGATGTAGTTTCCGGGTGACAGCGCGTGTGAAAAAGGAGGGAAGGTGCTGATATGAAAGCGGATATGTACACACACTGTTTGATGTCCCTGTGCGTGTAAACCAGGGCGTTCCTTTATGACTAATTCATTTCTTCTATTTCGGAAGTAATAATCTTATACAATGTTTTCTTTTCTAACCGCCTGTGCCAGAAATAAATAAGAGGAAAAGAGCAATTCTGACCTTTCAAGCTGCTCTGGTGAAATGAGAAATTACTCAATTATGACGCTTGTAACCATCATGCCATTTCATTTCCTTAAGCTATCTCATCCCACGAGTTTGTGTACAAGGGCATAAATTACCGAGCGAAATAACTCCGTGATAAGTGCGAGGCTCGCCTTCAGGAGGTCCCGGATTCGATTCCCGTCAACTGCCCACTCTGGTTTTGGGTTTCTCTTTACTCATCTTTCAGGAGTGCTTTTAGTTTCGTGCGGTATGGCGGTGACAGAAAAATTCTGCGGATGTTAACTTAAATGCGCACATTACAGAATTGCTTGGTCGTCCTTTCTCACAGACAGCTCCAGCAGAGGTTCGCCCTTCGACACTGGGACTGTTAAACTTCGCGCGTCTCCATAACATGAGGCTTCCTGTGGTTCCTAAGTCCATCCCTTCCTCCAGGGGAAGGAGAGTAGACACAATACATCTATTACATCAAACTGTGCAGTAATGACCTTACGTTGTATAACCTATAAACTAATCTATAAAGTTTATAACTTGGAGGTCAGATGGTTCAAGCAAAGTGCAATACATATAATATGAAATATGTACCAAAAGTCAGTTTTCAGTCATTTTCAGACAAATAAAACTTTTTATAATAATACTATTGTATTATTAATATAATTTCATTACTACACGGCATTAAACAGTTTATTAAATATTAAACATATTATTTTTCATAATTCCATAAGTCCTTGGGACTTAAGAGGCAAGTTGATGTTTAATAGCGAGTGAAAAAAATTAAACGTGAACAACGAGGACTTAAATTTCAAACCATCAAATCTCACTAGTCCCATACGCAATTTTATCCGTTACCTAAGAAAAAGTCGACTTGAATTATGAGTTATACAAATATTAAAAATTGTTTTACAAAAGATTTAGGATCGATATTTTTATTACGTGTAAGATGATACTGGAGGCTTTGAATAGCGAAGAATCGTAACTATGATGATGTAAAAATAACAAATGGTAAACTGTATGTCAAAATGGGTGCCCTTTGCGATAAATGTTTATAGCTGAAGAAATTCAAGAAGTAGCTTGAACTGCCAATTTTAAATTGCTGACACAAACGTCATCTGCAATTTATGAATATTTATGTTTCAAGATAGATACGGTGCAGTTCAAAAAATGTTACGAACATTTGTAAGGAAGTGTACATTGTAGATGTGCTATGTTTGTTTCTTGTTTTTCAGGTAACTAAAGGAATAGCTTATGGCAGGACGGCAATGACAAGGGTAAGAATATGTAAATTTAAACTGGAGATGTCAGATGGTTAGAAAGACTGTATGGAGCGGTCGTTGAAGCCAGAACGATGCACGTAGCGGTGATATGAGGCACATCAGAGATAGGTACACAATTAGACCAGATGTATGGATTGCTTTGCAAAGAACTACTAGGGCTGCCAAAATCGGCACCAAGAGAAGTGGCATTACTAGAGTTGGGAAATACAAAAAGGAGGGGAATAATAATAGAGAGAATACTGAAACTCTGGTATAAGTGTATTAAAGGCAGAAAGGGGAATTATTGTATCTGTGAATGAGCCAACAGAAAAGCATTAAGAACACAACAGATGGTGGTCGGAATTGGAAAGAATGGTATCAAAGATAGGCATGGAGATTAATGGAGAGCAGAGGAGTCAAATCCTAGCGGTTTTTGTATAGAAGTGAGAACTAGAGCACAATTTATAGATAGGCAGGAGATGTGGGAAAGTATAGAAGAAAAGAAATCTTTGAAAGTTTATAAGCAACTAAAGACAGAATGGGGTAAGGAAAAATATATAGATCAATGTGACAAAACTGGAAGAGAAGGCATAGCATGGATGAGAGTAGGAATAATATATCTAAAAGGGTTGAGAAGTAATGAGGTAGGGATATGTGAATTTTGTGGAGATGAAGAGAGCACTGTTCATTATCTGGTAGAATTATCTGGTAGTTAACAAATTGCAGGAGAAAAATATGGGATAAGAAATGGGACAGTGTGAGCAAATAGGTAGTGGCGTTACGCATGTTAACGGGGATGGGTGAAAAAAAAGCTAGATGTATAGGAGAATTCTTATATGGGTTAAGAGAAAAGTGGATTAGGGTAAAAGAAGCGAAAGTCAAGAAGAAATGACACCAAGCTGCACAGGAAAACCAAAGGCTTATGGCCACGGACCTGAGTCAGTGAGTAAATCTTGAGTCAGCAATTTCATGTACTTACACAGGATATATAATAGTGTATGTTTGATGTTAAAGACACTGTAGTGAAATTGTAATGAAAACTGTACAAATAAATATCAAACATCAAACTAAGAAAAGTTGAACATCGGATTGAGTCATCTACGAGATAATCGATATTCAAAGACAGTACGTTTTTAACACTATTATAGTATGCGTTCCTGAGGAATAATGTATTTTTGTCTCGCAAATTCTAACTTTATTCTTCTACTTGGCCTATGTTGACTCTAGTAGAGATAATTCAACATTTTGCAGAGATTCTTAATGTCTAACTTTTACTGTTACTTTTCAGTAACAAAAGTATCGCGTAATGATTTTTTCTTATGGTGGCGGATCACAATTTATCAAACTGACTACCCATTAAACACCAAGAACACGAACCTTTAACAAAACATTTTTTACCCGGGTGCTACAAAACATGCATTTCCGGTGAAACCTCAATATCGACCTTTTCTTAGTGAAATATAATACCTTCTTTACCCATTATAGAAAGTGAAATATGGGTGCCGTCAGCAACCAGTAGAGATGGCAACGATGGAGTGATGTTAATGGTATGTACTAACAATGACCTACATTTTTACTTGCACTGTTTGATGCTCGTGTCGTGTCGATCTCCCCTAACTTCGGGCGAAAATTACATTCATTCTGCGGACTATAAAGCAGGGCCCGACATTTTAGATGAAATAAAGGCTTCTTCTGTGCTTAAAACAGATCTTTTTATAAAGGTTTTGCTTCGTGGATAGGTAAAATTGCAGCACTTTACCTTTTTCCTATTTTTATGGAATTGATTTATGACTTTCTTTCACAAAAATTAACGTTATCAAAGATATTTTTCAAGAACACGTCGAAAATAGATTTTACCGTTTCTTTTGTAATTATATTTCAAAAGTAATGCCATGGTGGGTTTTCTCCGGGAACTCCGGTTTCCCCCGCCATCATTCCACCAATATCTCCTTTATCATCTTTACATTCGTCCACTTCAACCTGGTCATCTACTTCCCTCACTCTCATTCCGGGGAACAGGTTGAGCACCCATTCCTGGATTTCTCTCTCTGATACATAGTTGTGCCTCCCCCATCCGAAGCCTAAAATGGCATAAGTGGTGTAACTGTGTCCTATACCAAGAGGGAAAAAGAAAATTTATTTTAATACATAGCTAAAGTAGCACCAAAACAAAATAACATGGGTTTAGCCAATAAAGTGGCCGTGCTCTCTTGGTGTTGCCAGTACATACACACACAACTGTTCTGGCATAAACTATTTCCTATTATCACGTAACACATTTCTGTGTAAAGAAATCCTATATAAACAAAAAGTTTTTCTACGGAACCTTAGGTCAGTGCAGGGCATGGCATAGACGCCAATTTAGCAGGTTCAAGCAGTAATTTCCTGTAGGTATACATTTCCCCTGAAATATTGAATGTACTACTTTTGTGGCTTCAATGTCATGAATGCGTTCAAGAATCCTCTGCAGTTTACATGAATAAGTAGGGATCCGGATTTCTGGTTACTTCGCCAATGATACTCGGAGCAATCACAGAATAGTTGCTGGTATAAAACAAAACTGTTTTAAGATATACAAGAGCTGAATTTAACCATAGTAACCTGAGCTACATCCTACTGCTTGATAGTGGTGGAAATAACATGACGACGAGTTTCAATAAGAAAATAGATTTGAAGAAGGCAAAATACCTGTTAGGATTATTTTGGGCGTTTTTTTAAGTGTAATGGAATTTATGCATTCTGCTTCAGGAAGCTCTAAAGACACTTACTGAAATTTACGATTAAATAGCGAGGAGAAAAATTGATTAAAATCTTAAAGTACGGGCAAAATTAATAAGACAGGTTCGCTTCACCTATGCTAACATTAAAGACTGCAATGTTGCCCGTATGTCAAAGGGATGTGTGGATAACAGCTGGTCGCCAAGGTTCACTCTCTGCACTCCACGAGCAGGCCGGTTTTCCAGGGCCAAGCTAGGCGCGACGCTCAACTTGAGGATTTGTGCTGAAACCAACTACTCCTCCTGGCACGATCAATATTACCAACCAGCTCCTCGCTTGTGGCACACTTTCATCATTTCGGCAACAACGTGCGTCTTGCGAAACACACGGACCGATTGTCCTTCAAGGGCACAGTGAGTGTTACCTTGTTCAGGCAATGGAGCTCACCTGACCAGCATGCGTGTAGTTTCCACAGTTCATATATTCAAGGAGCAAAGGTTTCCCACTGTATCATGGGCAATGGCTCACACATGGCCAACATGCGTGTGGTTCCCATTGGTTTCCCAGCATATCGTAGAGAGCAGATCTCACCTGAGCAGCATACGTGTGGTTACCATTGATTTTCCAGTGTGTCATGGACATTCGATGACCATTCGTTCATTTATTGTAGTTCATATACATATTCCCTATCACAGGCAGTGAATGAAGTACATTTGTCAGCACGCACGTCACGTCCTGGTAACTCACACCTATTAAAAAGTTTTAAGACAGCATAGCCTAAGTCAGTATTCACTAAAACAACATGATCGATGTTCTACGTATGTGCCACTTAGTGATAGTGAAAACAATAACGTAACATGACGGTATGACTGATGGCGTGCATGTTTATTGTTATCGTCGGAATCGAGAACGACTTCGTTTAACACAACGGTGATCTAATTCTACTGATAGCAGGCCGCTACGTGGATATAAGTTTATGAAAATAAATTCCTAGAAGAACTTCTTGTAAGTGCGTGCTCATAAATCAAGATTTCGTATGACCGTTGACCACAAAACATTAGATCTACTGTTCGGCCGCTCTATCTCCGGCTCTGAAATTTCTCGAGAGGGGGAAGCAGGCTGTTGCCAGTTCTTTAGCGGGTATTTCAAGCAGAGGAATAATGCGTATTTTAAATATTTCAGTACTTGCATATTACACGAACCAGGAGCCATATTATTATAATAGCGATAATAATGGGACTTACGAACACTAAAAATCGGAATTCACGCACGCAAAATATAATCAAAGAAAGTTTATCAGCGCAAGCAGCTAAAACCACGTGGCTCAAACAAATTTAAGCTGGCAACACAGTGTTGGGTTCGGGAGTCACGCCTACCAGCGACAACGCTGATTGGCGCTAGCAGACAGTTTTAACTTCCGGACCACAACACCGGATGTAGAGACTCCCAGTACTACCAACAGATGCTGTTAGTGTGTGTGAAAGGTGTGAACGAAATATTCGAATAGAGTAGTGTTGTAATAAATATCTTGCATGATAATGAAATTGTAAGTTGTATTTCAGTATTTTAAAGCTAATGAAGTCCTATATTTACATTCTAAAGGTAATTTTGAGGATATGTTTTCAATTGCTCATTACTGTATGTTGGTACTATTAACCTCCCCCGTCCACCTCTTGCAATCGCAAAACGTCAGAGCCGGAGATACAGCGGCCGGACTTTATATGTGTGGATCTGTCATCACGAAACAAACGCAACCGACAGTTTTGTTCACTTTTATTTAGGTAGGTAAATAGCCTTTCAAATCTGATTCATGAATTGAGCGTCACTGAGAATGAAAGAAAACGTACTTATTATGTAAACTTAAAAATCAGATTTTATATATATACACATTTGAGTTGATACACACCTATATAATTTTTTTACACTGATAAAGGAGATCTAGACCTTCATGCAATTGAATTTCAAAGACCCAAAATAGAGCCAATTTGTTCCATTGTAATGAAACATTCGCAAAGAATAACATATGCACAAAACTAAACAATCATTTAAATCTAAACTTAAAAGCTTGCCAGATCCAAGTTTTCAAGTTTATATGTACGTGAAACATAAGAAACTAGTAAACTAAGGAATGGTTCATCACGTGATTATCCCGACATTTAAATATATTTTTATATATTCTGTCCCTATGCAATGACTGTACAAAATCATTGTCTACCAATCACTGGGTTATTTATTTTAAAAACCACAGCTAATCAAACCGTCTTTTCCCTTCTTTTTTATATTTTATCTAAAACTATATATTTCAATATATAGACATATCTATTTTTCTTATGTAACCACTTGTTTGTTTCAATTTGTTTCCTGAATTCTTCTACACTTACTCTAGAGCCCAGCAGCCATGCATAATGCGGGACTCGAGCCCACGAGGGCGCTAGAGATGTACACACTAATGACCACGGCTACGACGATTGTCCTGTTTGGAGAGTTTTATGTCCTTTAAATGATAGTTGATTGTTCTGGTTCATTTTAATACATAGGGTGAAGGGAGGTATTTTCGTGATAAAGGCAATTTCGTGATACTTTTTCGAAGGGATGTCACAGAGAAACCAGTTAGTGTTAACTCGTTTTTCACTGTTGATAGTTGACATTTGTTCCTAGAGCTCAGGAGCTGTCGGCAGACGCGTTAACACCAACTGTTTCTCTGTGACATCCCTTCGAAAAAGTATCACGAAATTGCCTATATCACGAAAATACCTCCATTTAGCCTATGTATTAAAATGAACCAGAACAATCAACTATCCGTTAAAGGACATAAAACTCTCCAAACAGGACAATCGTCGTAGCCGTGGTCGTTAGTGTGCATATTATCTCTAGCGCCCCCGCATAGAGGGTCGCGGGCTTGAGTCCCACCTTATGCATGGCTGTTGGGCTGTTGAGCTCTAGAGTATGTGTAGAAGAATACAGAAAACAAGCTGAAACAAATAAGTGGTTACATAAGAAAAATAAATATATGTCTATATATAGAAATATATAGTTTTAGATAAAATATAAAAAAGTAAGTCTCTTTTGTAGCGTGTGCTGTCAGTGGTCGCTTCGTATCAGATCAGCTGTTTGACGTTATCTTACGATTGACTCCACAGAATCATTCCAGAGAATTATTACCTACATAGAAAAAAAATTGCATTAAACGCAAAATTGAACTTAAATAACATTTTGTGGCGCAAACCATTTACATATAGCTTGAAATTTAATGTCCAACTAGTTCGGTCATGTACGATGAACGAAATGGTTGAAATAATGATCAAATGGGCTCGGGTTCCCCCTAGAGTTTAGAGTTACTAACATTCGGCTTTAGCAGCATAATGTGTAGGTTTAACGCCCGCTTTTACTACATACGGCACCGCAGGCGGTGACACTGGTGATACGTGAGATGAAGATGGAGCACCGGTGGAATGAGATGGCGGGGGAAACCGGAGGTCCCGGAGAAAACCCGCCCCAACGGAGTGTTGTCCACCACAAATCTCACTTTGCGGTCGCCTGGGATCGAACCCGGGCCGCCTTGGCGAGAGCCACGGCGTGGCCTTTAGCAGGATAAGGAAAAGGCACCCCTCCCAAAGAAAAAGCCTTACACAGGTAAGTCACCCTAACTGGGATTCGACCTCTTCAACCTCTTGAACGTGTGGCAGTCATGCTATCCACACCCACAGCAGTGCGTAGTTTTGTATGTTCAAATACTTATTTCAACAATAAATTGCTGCCCCCCCTTACGTCGGCCTGTCTTTCTTTCATGCAAGAATGGACTTTCGAAGCCATCACACTGCGACCAGCTTTGAAAAGATTTGAGAATCCCTTTGGCTTAATGTACTCTTATACCGACCTGTTAATGAAATGTGTCAATGCCTAATACAAATTTACTGCATTACAATAAGTAGATAACTTTAGTAAGAATATTTGAGAAGAGAGAGTGGTCAGCCGTATCAATCTAACAATAGCTCTTTCGCTTATCAAAAGGTCCTTATTTACGAGTTCTAAACCTATTAATATATGCTTTCGATGAATATTTCAGTGTCTGCAAATTGCTTCTTAATTTCGAGAATCACCCTATATCCAGATGTATGTTTAACGTTACATGACCGGAAGAATTGCGTTTTAATGAATGCTGCAACACATTACATCTGTCTTCAAATTTGTGAGGAAACTTTGTGACTGAACTGCGTAGAATTTTATTTTTGCTTCAGTGCAGCAGCAATTGGATATCTTAACAGTAGAGCTCGATCAGATAGAGTTTGGAGTGGGCAAGCTTTCCCATATCTGTACCAGCATATGTCCAAAGAGCGAACCAGTTCTACAATAACAGCTGCCACACGATCGTTCCAAGAGATGTTTAGATTTCGACAACTTTATACAGATTTCACAACGCAGTATTGGAACTGCAACATTTAATAGTGAGATCGATTTACACTAGTAATATATACATCGCAATCATCGGTCAAAATTGAACTATTTCCATAAGGTATCGGGATACATAGCAATTACAAAATTGTTAAATTGATAGGGGACGCGGAAAATAACGCAACTTATTTTGGAACAATTCTGAGATTAGAACAGTTACAATATATACAGTCAATGACTTAAATATGACGATAAATTTTCACGACGGTATTAGATCGACTCTGCAGCGCAGATAGTAGCGTATCTGTCTCACGTTCAAAAGGTCCGGAGTTTGAATCTCGATCAGAATGTGCTATCTTGTAACAGATATTTTATTCCGGCGTCTGATGGAAAAAGAATTAAAAATGTTTATTTGTTTGATAATGTTTTTAAACATTTAACCTTATTTTGAATAATGTTTAAGTGTTTTGATTGTTCAAATTAAGTTTAGAAATTGATATTTAATTAAAAAGTAAATAAAACGATTGTATTGGTCACTATGTGTGACGTAGTAAACAAGTAATAAGTAGTCACCATGGTAAAGAAAGAAATCAATAATCTTTCTCTGAGGAAGAAAGCGTCATTATAAGGTTTAATGCTATAGAAGAGGGACGTAAGAGAGAATAATTTCAACTTTGTTTGTAAAGAGATAAAAGTGATAAGTGAAATAATATTACTTCAATTGTGTTGGCTGTTTCGGTAGCGTAGATTGTAGAGTATCTGTCTCACGTTCAAGAGGTCCCGAGTTCGAATCTCGGTCAGGGTGAGTTACCCGGATAAGGTTTTTCTGATGTTTTCCCTTATTCTGAAAGACGAATGTCAAGTAACTCTAAACTATATTGATCCTGAGCTCATTTCATTCATTTCATTCATCGTCCGATATGACTTAACTTAGAGGACGTAAATAAAAATAATATTCAATTGTGTAACATGTTTTGTTCATTTTAAACATCAATTAAAAATTGATATATCTAAAAAGGAATTGAAAACTTTATTTCATTTTTGGTAAACTATTTCCGAAGGATATCCGTCCGATAACATACCCTGAGATAGATCATCAAACATCGATTTTTTTAGTGTAATGTAGTACTTCTAACAAGCGTAGGACAGAAAGTAAAAGCCTAGATCCAATAACCGCCCTTCGACTTCTCACTAATTCGATTAGTCCAGTACTTTTGTAACTGGTTCTAGAAGTAACGCTCTAGTCAATGAGAGCACATTACAATACCATAAATCACTTACATACATGTCTCGTATGATGTGAGAAATCTTAATTGTTTTTGCTTCAAAGTTTTAATATAGGGCAGATTTAAATGTGGTACTAAGCTCTTGAGCAGAGCAAAACTTGCCACTGTCGAATTTCAGAGATGCCAATATACTATACTATAGAACGTTATACAGGGTGGTAAATAGATTGGTGTGAATTACTTTAGGAGAATAGTATTTTCTCGCTCTCGCTCCATCGCTCGCTCGTCGTGCTGGCTGGCTGTATTTAGCCAGAAGGCTTTTGCTGCGCGCCCACCCGTTTTAAATTTAACCGCAGGCAAGGGGTTTCTTTTTTTTTCTTTTACCTGGCATGCTCCATTCCTTAGGAATACTACATGCCTTATTTTATTTACATTATATACAACTTTTACAATAATTTTACAATGATTTTACATATCTTGTATTTGTATTGAAATGTTTCCTACAATATTGTACAATATTCTTATTAAAATAGTTGCAATTAATTAGCAGTTTTTTTGCATTTTTATGCTTCATTTGCCTACTCTATATCTGTGAAGTTTATTGATTTAACAAATTTGACGAAACATGTTAGATGTGTGTTAATAAGTTCCTCTTTGGAAATGGGCCACGCGCATTGTCTGCTTTTTATTTTCCTGATCATTTCGGTTCTTTGTTTGTTTATGATTGGACATCGAAATATTATGTGGTCTACTGTTTGGTCCTCTTCTTGACATTTGCATACTGGGCTATCTAGTAAAGCAAATCGATGGCGGTATGAACGGAGCTTTCCATGTCCTGTGACAATTGCTGTAAACTCTTGGCATATGGGCAGTTCTTGTTTTAGTCTATTTCTCACTGATGGGAAGAATTCTTTGGTGATGGCTCCTTTCCTTGATGCTGTCCATTGTAGTTGCCATGCATTCAGTCCAGTGTCTCTCTCCATGCTTATCAGGACTTCTTTAGCTGTTTTATTATATTGTATTTCACGATCTTCCCCAGCAGCCTCTTTTGCTAGTCTGTCTACTATTTCATTGCCGTATATGCCCGAGTGTGTTTTCACCCATCCAAAATGCAGCATCCAGTCTGATGTTGTCAGGTCGAGGATTTTAGCTTTGATTGCCTCAGTCTGGTAATTGTGTTTCGAGTTGTTTTTAAGGAGATCCAGTGTTATCCTGCTATCAGTGAACAATGCAACTCGTTTATCAGCGTACCCTTCATTTTCTAGTTCCTTTAGTTTCTTCAGCGCCTCAAGAATTGCAAGTTGCTCTGCCTGGTTATTTGAGCATCGAGCATGCAGCTTGTTCGGGATGTTGTAGGGTGACTTGTGGGTTTTTAGGTTGGAATTAATTTTGTAAGGCTACTGTAATTGTACCTTGGGAATGAAAGGATAGGATGCAATGCCTAGCACCCTCGTGTTTTGTTTCTGAAATTAAGGTTGGTAATTTTGATGCCAAACAGCTTAGGAGAAATATGTGGAGCTCAGCTTTAGCTGCTGTTAGGATTAGGTCCTGGGTTATCTTGGGTGCCCGCAAGCCATGCGGGGTACCCGATATAAGCTAGAGCGACGTCTAGTGGGGTCATAATCTCCCAATGATCTGACAAGGGCGCTTCTATGGTTGGGTAAATTGGTGTATAATTTTGAGGCCCGGCGCCTCATCTCGTCCTCCACGTATGGAAGACCTGAGGCTGAATGAAGCAACCTGGAGGGAAAGTAGCGGCCCACAGAGTAGATAGACCAGAATAGTATTTAAAATAAACTTTTGTACGTATGGCATATGCATTGTCATTTGTACCTAATGTGGTCCTCCGTGCAAGGAGCAGATCATCTTGTAAACGGAATGAAGAACACGACGTAATGCGAAAGAACCCGATTCACTGTAAGAGTGGACAAAGGATAATTTGGAAAATTAATGGCTCTTTCACACTAGCCGTGTTAGGACAAGATATGGAAAGGTAGAGTCAGACTGAAAAATTTAATACCATAGCATGATATTCAATGCCGTGGTTCAAATTCCTTTCATAGCATTGAATTTTTCATTCTGACTCTATCTTTCCGAAGAATTATTTGTTGTTAAGGCTAAGCATAAATGTTCATGAACGTACTTTACTCATTTTGTAAAGGTTATTTAGCGCCCAGTGTATTTGGGGGAGAGCTGGATGGTGGACGGAGGGGAATGAGACTGGTATGTTCAAAACTGCTATCCATGGAACAAATTTTTTGCTAATTCTGATTCTTTGTGCATAGCAAATGTTGATTTTCGCTAATTAATGTACCTTTGAGCTGAGAGATGTCACATACGCAGCACTTTAGTGGTCACATGCTTAAGCATCAGCTTATTTTACAAAAGAAAATCTAGTCGCGCTTTATGGCTCTGTGATGCATGGAGACATCACGCGAACCAAAGCCATGCAAAGCCATTTCCCAAATCCGCTTACGACTATTTGCACTAGCTACTAAACCAATGAGCGCATTAATCATTTTTAACGCTTGTCCTGAGCATTATCGCTATTCCAATTGTTTAACACGCGCCCGGTTGTAAATCGTGGGCTAAAGCAGAGCTAACAACACTGATTTTAACTCTTTCCCAATGTTGAAGAAAGACTTTTAAGGTTACTACGTCAACACATTTCAAACAAAGTTTTCCATTCAGATTTGTTCAACTTATAGTAGAAAACCCATGATGGAAGTTGTGTAAATATACCTGACATACAGTAAAATTCGAGTCGTATGTTATGAAAAACCACAACTGATGAAAAATTGGAAGGTAAGTGACCATTTGAATTACAAAATGATTTCTGAATCGTGGTGTAACATTCAATCTTCCTAGAAAACAAAACAATAACCATGTATTAAATAATTATAAAAGTAAAAATAAATAACAATACTTGATAAGGAAAATATGCAGATACCTTCAGCGATCTTCAACGAAAGTTTACTGAAGATTTCATAGGAAATGAAAAAGTGCATCTTAAGAAAACATTTTAAAGCTGTAAAAATGCCAGATAACAACAGAAAATAGTTTTAAAATCAGGGACGGCTTCTGAGGTAGTGCCGCTGTGCCATGGCACCATCTGTATGAAAACGAAATAAAGAGAAGTGCATAGGAATTGCGCAAAAAAGATTGTTTCTGAGAATCTGCTCCCTCGTGTGAATAGGCGCGTTAAACGCAAGCGTTCTGTCCTGGTTGTTTTCCGTGGCTTGGCGCCGATTCCAGAACGGCACCATCTACGCTCATAAGCGCCTGTGTTAAGAGCTAGGATGTCTGCTTATACACGGCTTCTTATGAGAGAAGGTGGTGCCGAGATTTCCCTGGCGCATAACTTACGCTTTATCCGCTAGAGTGCAGTAAACACGGGACTTAAGATAACTGTCTCTCTGTCGCGGAATCATACACGAACGCTTCGTATCACATTCTCCATGAATTGTATTATCTAACTTTTTTGTACTCGTTGCACCTGTGCGTAACAGGATTACGGATGTAATAAATATCTATTTCCGTTTCCCTGTACGTACTGTTTGGTACAGTGTATTATAAAATAGGGTGGATTATTGATAAGATTACATAAATCGTTCGAAATTGGCACACATACTTATATTTTAACAACCCTTATTTATTATTTATTTACTTATTCATGTATTATTTATTTTATTTATTTATGGAAGCATCAATACAATGCCTCACCGGCCGCCCCTGTTTAAAATTTCAGGCGCGATTTGCACACTCCTGCGTTCGCCATTTAAACGACCAAAAGGGCAAAACCGCAATTGAATTCCGATTCTACAGTATTAGAAAATTCCACTGTTGTAAATTTTGTGTGTATCAAGTACTTCTAAATTTAGAATGATACTACTTTCATTAAATTCCTTATACTATTGCTAAAACATGAACGTTTCAAGTTCCTCATATTCGTCAAATTGGATCAGACATAGACACTTATCTACACCGCTTTTTAAAATTCAATAAAATCTTATATGCTCCTGATAAAAATGCAATCCCAAACACTATGATTAAGATTCCTGGACACTTCATATATGCACACTTGTAAATCTTGCCAACCCTTTCAAAAAGCTGAGGAAAAAGATCTAGCGCTGCAAGCAGGGCAATTTTAACGTAGTGCAAGACATACGGCTTTCGCTGTTCTTCCTGGACTTGGTGCGAACTCCTTTTTATAACATTTGGCTTTTTGACTGTTGTAAATCATGATCCTCGTTAATAGCAACATCAGCACGATGTCACGATTACAGTACCAAGAGCAAGTCTAACATAAATTTAGCACAGTTGAGATTAAGATCAGCAAACAGTGGGGAGGTTGTTAGCAGTTAATGTATCGCAAATGTGATATATCGTGAAATACTCATCAAAGCTCCTAACTTCTCCCCCGCCCCCTCCCCCCGTCATTCATACCCCCGAATAATTAACGACAATGCTCATGAATACGATCTTTTTACTTTATAACATATTGCACATTGGCAGGTATACAGGGTTTTTCTTTAGACATTACAAGATAGATCACACTCACATTCCCACTTTCATATTTCCAGACTCTGAAAAGGATAGGGAATAATCTTGGCCAGAAAAAAATTCCCACCCCATCTGAAATCGCACCAGGGACAGGCCTCTCGTATAACAGACAAATTTGCAAACGACTGAGCTAAGGATACAGCCCGCTTACACTTGTGTGTGTCTTACTGCTCAAGACCTAATAGCCACCATCTAATGCATATTACAGTTCACGAACTCTTTTTCAAAGCAAAGTGTAAAAAGCAATTTGAAAACATGTTTATGGTGTGCTAAGTGCAAGAAAATGATTGAGCAGTCGAATAGGGAAGAGAGAGAGAGAGAGAGAGAGAGAGAGAGAGAGAGAGAGAGAGAGAGAGAGAGACAAACGTTCCATCCCGTCCCCCTCCCCCTCTCTCTCATCATTGCTTGAGTAGGTATTGTCCATAGATTTCCTATTTTTTCCAGTAGGAAAGTCAAGAGCTGTAGACTGACTGCAAATGCCGTTGCTAAATAGATTTTGTCTAAGTGGTTCTGCAATGCTTTTGGGATTCTACCTATAGTGTAGGTGTTGAAAAATATTTCAATAAGCAGAATTAATTCTAATGAATCAGAACAGGAATGACAAAACAAAATTCTGACATATGTTCTATGATTTCATTCAAGTGTATTACGATGTATAAACTTCAGTGGTTTGAGGTAATTTTGTGTATTTGCCTTATTACTCTGGTTATGCATTAGAACTTCTTTTCCTTTTCCCCTTTTTCTTTCTTTACATCTTTCTTTCTTGTGTTATACTTTAGTCTGCATCAGTTATATTTTTCTCTGTGTTGCTTTAATCGATACGAACTTTTAACAATTGAAAATTTATGCATTATTTCATTATTAATTCTTTCCAAATGTGACTTTAATGTTACTTTACCGTTATCTTACGAGATTCCTTATTTATCAGTTAAATGTTTTCCTGAAAAACATTACGAAATGCTAAATATACAAATCGAAATATTAAACGTCTAATTTCAAAGCCCTGAAATTCACCATCCCCGATAATAATATGCACCGTACTAGCAAGTGGATATGAAACATTTGTTGGGTGTACTTAATCTCAGGATACGATATCGCAGCTGCTGGATGTTTTACTATAATGTGCAAAGTAGTGGTATCTCTAGTGTTGCCATACAGGAATTAGCTACCGTTAAATTATTTATAATAGTACATCAATTTCACTTTAACTTTTTTTACTTCAAATGATAAACTATGAACAAAGATCTAGATGCATTAAATAAATTAGCTTAAAATCAATTTGAACTTAATGAATATAAATAGTAAGCGTTTGTTCTGGAATTGTTTTTTTTTTCTTTCCATAGGGGGAGTATTTCTGTTATCTTTATTTCCTTTTCTCGACCTTAACAAATGATTACATATACAAAAGCCTTTCTTTTACTTCACTGTGATTGTTCCTTAACGCATGACTTGTGCCTATTACATTCATACGGACAAATCATGCAGTCACTTTTATGCGCCATCTTAAACATTTCACTCCTTTCTTACTTATTTATTCTTCTTAGAAAGAAACATACTGTCCATTTTTTTACCCTCAACATTACCTGTTTATATTCCTGCAATTCAAAATAATTTCAATTGTGTACCACTATAGATGAGTTTATACATTTCAAGATTTTTCTCCTTTTTTTACATTTAACATAACAACGGCAATGCATTTCCTTTTTCAAAGGCACACTCTAACATTTTTAATGTTTTTAAACTCCTTGTACGAGTTTTGGAAAATCATGCTTGGTCTATTTTGAGCTTCATTGTATTTATATGTTATCTTTTCGTCCTTAATGCTACAATATATTACCACATTAACTTTATGAATTGAAGATTTATAAACTCAGTACCTTCACCAATGGCTCCTTAAAAATCTGTTTTTAGCACCTGAGCTCCATTCAATTCTCCCTCCTCGTGTGTAGGACTTAAGTGGGTACCTAGGGTCAGATGCCTGTCGAGGAACGATGGACTCCTGGATTCGACAGAATAACCAGTATAAGAATGGATGCCTGGAATGGGGGTGAAGAACTGGAGTAATATGAAATAGCGGTACAATGGATGAAAGAGGTAATTATGGGGCTGCAGGATTATGGAATAAATGGCGGGAAAAACAGGATATAGCACTTAGTCTAACAAAATTCCCAATGCGGACCTCTGGGCTCGAATACGTTCGATTTAATCACTTGGCCACGGCGCCGCCTTTGAGGAGTTCCTAAGTAGGTATAACATTTGTGAAATGAAGTCTTAATTCTATATCCCCCCCCCCTTATTGCTATGCCTATTGTATTGACACTGCCAATGCCTGTACTGTCTTACAACATTATATTAGTGTTCAAAAAATCCTAGCTATTAGACGCCTATCTTACTGTAAGATAAGTAAGCGTACTAATTCTCAAAAAAAGAGATTAGACAATATATAGTACTGAAAGAATTTCAAAATTCGTCAATAAAAAGCATTATCGTTTCATTTGTACATACCCATATGACTTTGAATAAAAAGAAAACTGGTGTAAATAATCCTTAACCCCGTATAACCCCGATAATGTGCACCTCAAGAAACTGCATTATGTGTAGAAATGATACAAGCACTGCAGAAACTCTAATTTCAATATGCAGAAAGAAGAAACAATATTATAATTTACATGTTCTAAGTCTTTCCAGAGGTTTACTACACAGGAGAGTTTGGCTTTGTTTTTTAAATGAACTTTGCTATGGTTACAAAATTATTTTGTGTACATTTAGTGGAGCAAACCTTTTTTTGTATAATACTTGAAATTGAGGTGAAAATACGTTTTGCCTTAAGGAGGTAAAATGTAAATCAGGAATTACTTGTATTAACGTTTTTACTGAAGTTGCTCATTAACACTTACCTTTGAAACATTCAACTTTTCCTCATTAGTTTTAAATCCTTAACAGATTCGTGGCTTCAAATCTCTGAGGGTAAAATCCATGTTTAAACAATCCGGCTATTCTTATTAGGGGGGCGGGGATGAGATGTGTGGAAGACCAATTATACTAGGGCTGAACAATTAAGTTTAAGAGACGTGTTACATACATCGACATTAATATTTTACTATTCAGTTAGCCTGCATTTCGTTTCGGGATGCACGTTTGCCCACTTTGAATTATTTGCAACAATTTAAAGTTCCATGAACCTAAAAATATTATGACTTTGTGGGTTCGTAAAATTTAAAAGTCAAGTAGAAAGACACTGTTTATACTCTCCTTTGCAGCAAGCTGACGTAACATAAAACAACACAATCTCTCGTCAGTTCTGCACACGTAAATGAACAAAAGAGTTCACTTTCAAATCACAGCTGCAAGCGCACAATTATCGAGTCCTATTACGACTGGCATGATAAGCTAGCCACGGCTTCTTTTATATCTCCACTCATTGTTCCAGAAATTAGTGGAATTTTCGGTAACAATCAAGAAAGCGAACCTTCCACTCATCTATCTTTATCTGTTTCGGCAAGCTTTTTATCTCCACTTTGCATTATCTCTCCCTTTGTGCGCACCGACCGCGGCAGTCGCAACAATGCGATCGGCGACAATATTTTGTTTAAAGTACTTTCTTGGCAATCAACCTTAAATATCAGCCTATACGTATACGTATACTCCACTCAAATCGATTGTGTGACAGCTCTTCGAAGCTAAACTCATTTTCATCGGAGGAACAGAAAAATTAAACACTTCTGTCATTTTCTTACAAAATTACATGTTGCACTTTTCCATCCTTTTCCCAGTTATTTTCTGTCTTCTACACGTTTGCAAAACTCTGTCAATCGTTTGGGTCGTAATCTCGCATATACCTTCAATGCATAAGTTAATACAACTTTTTTGTACTAACCATTCGTTCCTTTTTATGGGATTCAGAGCACACACAAGTATAATACTGGACGACGATAGACTCAAAGTAAACAAAAATGCCTCCAATTTAAACACAGTAGTCACATTTAGTTGTCCTATACATTTAAACGAGGAGAGAATTTTCAGAAATCCATCTGCATTACTGTATGTCCTATTCCTGCAATAGTGTCCATAATACTGTCAAATTCTTCTTCACCAACACTTGAACGCTTGCACTAGTCACTCGAAAGAATCTACGGTTCAAACAGATATCAGCAACAATAAGCAACAATGACCTAACGATATCAGAATTGCTTCTAAATCCTTGAATGGCCTGCTTCGCCTAACCCTTGTTGTCTTGGAGATCTTAAGACATTAGTTGTGCTTATAATGCGAAAACGAGTCATTTAGCATTGACACAGACGTGATTAAGCATTTACATATAAAACGACATTCCTGATATTAAATAATGGAACACAAAGCAAACACACATTTACACACCAAACTGCAGATACAAAAGAACCTTCATCACAGAAACAAATTCTCGAGCCCAGCCTGGAATCGAAACAGGACCTTTGATCTCTATAAACTCCGCTACGAGGCTAAACAGTTTGCTGTTATAAATTATTTGTTGATCATCAACGTAGTGGACACGTAAGGTTGCCATAGTATTTTGCTCGAGTTGAAACCAGTTTATTCCAACTGTCACAAACACAGCGGAAATATTCATGTGTTCAACAACTGTGCACACAAAGACTTCTGTGTGTATACAATCGGTCAATCATTATGCATCTGTAGTCTTCCTAATGACTTGTCTACTGTTAAAACAGTTCAAAATTAGTGCAAACTTGTTCATTTGGATAGTCCAAGGCAAATCTTCGAATACTGATAGGATGATATACAAAATTTAAGAAGATTATTAAAAAGTCGGTTATTAAGGAACCTCAAAAGCTTCTAAAAAGTTGTTTTAACATTTTCTGTTCGTGTCTATATAATATGTAGTAGTATGAGGCAGCTGAATGTTGTTACTGCTTTCCTATAGCAAGCTAATATTAAAGTCCATGGAAAAATACGATTTTTGGAGGACTCTGAAGTTCCTGCCAGGAGAAAAAATTCTTGTGCATCCTATGAGAGCAAACAGAAAGAAAATATCGAATAAAAATTAACCTTGATATTTAAGTTCAGCATCTACTGAAATCTAAGTTGAATTTATATGAATTTCTCGACATTTTTACTAACAATTCTTACAAAAACATATTTTAGCTATCTACTTTACGTCAACTGATATATACGTTTTCGAGAAATAGCTTCATTGCTCATTTCGTTGTGGATATAAGGGGGAACACAGTAAGCAATGCAATCTTAAAACCATAATGCAATCACATTATTGTCTTTACCAATAAAAAGTTCCAGATATACCCGTATCCTCACTATATTACTGGTCACATATACGGAAAAATCATTCAAGCCTTGCGATGAAAGAAGAGGGCTATAAACAACTACTTTAAAGAATATATGTCACATGACACTAGCTCTAAAAGAGCTAAGATAGTTAATGTAGCTCTAAAATTTGCAAGATGTAATATTTCGAAAACATTTAACACTGAAAAAAAAAAACGCCATTTTACCCAAATTGTGCGTTCTTGGGTTTTCCTTCGTTCACTAATAACGTCTGTCCACTTAATAATATTTGCTTGTTATACAAAATTAAAATGCAATTAAAAATGGAAAAATTTACAAAATATTTTCATAAAACTCAAAAGGAAACACCTTTTATTTTTATGTCAATGCATTAAACACTGACATTTTACTCAGAATCGTTTAGAGGCTTTTTTAAAGAAAGTAAAATATAACGAAGGTTTGCCATGTAAAGGATAGGACTTTGTAAATAATTTCACGTCCCTGAATGCTGAAGTTAAAATACCTAGTATTTTTTTTTTTTTTTTTTTAAATTTTACGTCCTCCAAAGTTAAGTCATATCGGACGATGAATGGAATGGGTGAAATGGTGCTCAAATGAGCCCAGGGTCCATAGAGCTTAGAGTTACCCAAACTTCGTCTTTCAGGATAAGGGAAAACCCCGGAAAAAACTTATACAGGTAACTCACCCTGACCGAGATTCGAACACGAGAACGCTGAAAATCTTGGTAAACTACGTTAAGACTTGAAACCGTAGAATCTTTTGTTTTCGTTGCACATGAAATGATAAAACAGTTAAATCTCTAAAAGGTGGCCCCTTGAAACTCCACTAGTTGCACGAACTCGGGAAACAAAAGACTGGTGACAAAATTTATATGCGAGGTACTGCTAAATTCAAACCAAGAGTAGCAATAGTTAATGCAAAAGATAAATAAAATAAATACATGCCTACACACATAGAGACGATTTAACTAGATAGAAAAAAAAAATAACTTGCAACACAATATGTATAGTTCTTCTAGTTTACTAGTTATTCAAAACTTTTCAAAATCAGTGCGAATGAGCGGAGTTTATGGGTTATTTTCAAAAAGAAGAAATATGCATTTTATTAATCATGCAGATGTTTTAAACATACATATTGTGAGCTTATCCAGTTTTTAACTGTCACTTCACTCTGTTTTCACTTTTACTTAATAACCCATTTCAATTTTCATTAAGACTTCGCTCAATTCAGAATGTCACTTCATTAATGTGAACTAGTTCAATGTTTATCCTCACCTCATTTCCTTGTGACATAATGAAGTAAGCAGCAGGGCGCAGCCTCTTCTTCCGGAGGTTCATTCACTGGGGAGCCCAACACAATACGTCTCTAATCCCACGCAACAATAACATTCGCCACATATTCGCTCTGAAAGCACCGCCATTCTCAGAATTAGAAACGAATTCGATGACTGCCTCACCAAAGCGCTCCGTTATACAACCGTTCGAAATTTCCAGAGAATTCCAGGAAGTTCGAGACTGGAGAAACTTGATCAAGAGAAACTTGGAGCAAGATTCTGGTTATCTGGCGATATTACTTCCGAAATGTATGCGCTGGGAAGGCGCGCTGCTTATCCGTTTAACGACCTGACTGTCCGAGCCGACCTTTCGATAAACTTGGGCCATAGCCACTGAATCACAATCTTATTTAAATCAACATAGCAGGAACCATTTTTTCAGAAAATAATAAATAACCAAGAAATTTCTGCGTAAAAATAGTGGGTGAGACGAATTTTTGCAAACCTTCGTGTTACATCTTTGCTGAGCTAAAATACAAAAGTCATTGATAGAGTCAACATGAAAATTTCAATGCCATGGCCGCGATTTGAACCACGGATCTCCTGGTTTCCGTCCAGTCGCTCTAATCCATTGAGCTACCATGGGCAACTTACTATCATGACATTAAATTCTCCATTCGACTCGTATATTTCCCCGGTAAACCACTAGGGGCTCTGGCATTCGAGATGACGGCAAGTTGGCCATGGTAGCTCAATGGGTTAGAGCGACTGGACGGAAACCAGGAGATCCGTGCTTCAAATCCCGGCCATGGCATTGAATTTTCAATGTTGACTCTATCAGAAACCTTAGCCTATATACGGCTAGTGTGAAGAAATGATTAATTTACATCAATTAACTAAAATAATAGGAGTTAAATGAAGAAGCCTGGGACTCAAGCACCTACAATAGTAAGTCGCCACAAACGGTGTATCTCGAATGCGAGAGCCCTTAGTGGTTTGCCGGGGAAATATATACGAGTCGAATGGAGAATTTGATATCATGACGGCAAGTTGGCCATGGTAGCTCAATGGGTTAGAGCGACTGGACGGAAACCAGGAGAGCCGTGCTTCAAATCCCGGACATGGCAGTGAATTTTTCATGTTGACTATCAAAAACCTTAGCCTATATACGGCTAGTGTGTAGTAATTACTAATTTCCATCAATTAACTAAAATACAAAAGTCATTGTTAAACAATCCATATCTGCATAACGCTGTTATTTACAACTAGTCATTTGGTTGCTGGACTTTTTTAAGTGAAGATGAACGCATAGTGCAATCTGTAGATAGATTCGTTTAATTCAATTACCTCTTAAAACGCCATCTAATTCAATTACCTCAATAAATTGTGTTTCTGAAGAAATGATCTCGATACTGGAAGTAATCTCCTGAGTCCTAAGAAAGAAAACCGCTATGCGACAGCAGCAAAATGACTAGAGCGCAGTTGAGCTAGTTTTCTAGAAATTACTGATAAATCTTGACATGTTAAAAGTTTCATTATCGCTGATTTACCGCAGCGCGCATGTCAACTGCGCACCATTGCCCAATTCCACGCGCGCAGTTAAAGTTGAACGTGGTTATTTCTTACAGCGATAAAATCTCTTTTAGAGCGCCCTTTTTTCTCTCCCCACGATGTGCGGAACAAATTACGTGAGCTCCTACCATTAATTGCACAGCTCGCTCGGCCCTACCCTGAATCTTTAACAAGTTTGAAAATCGATGAGCAGGCTTGCTTTACGTGTTACCACGACTTAATGTCAACGTTCACTCAAGGGGCATAAGCAACAAGGTCGTGTCACAGGCTAACACAAACACACTACAACGTTTATAACCTCCACTGCAGTATCCGTTTCTACATGCGAGGATCAACTCAACTCCTCTTAAACAAAAATGTCATGTCAACACTCACGACCCTCTCTCTATATTCGTGAAAGATCCACATAATCAAGCAGTTACTTGTATACCAAGTGAATTACCTGCCCAATTACTACTTTCTCTACTGCTTCCCTACAGTAAGTAACGAAAATATTGCATTCCACCCAAAAAATTTTATACCGAAAATACACTAGAATAAACGTTTTGAGTACCCCAAGATAAACCGTTTTAAATGCTAATAAGCAAGTTTAAAGAAAGAAAAAAATCTCGAATTAATGAAAACTATGCACAAAAATATACACTCTTTAAAACCTAAATGCTACAGTCAAAATTTAAATAAATGGAACTGTAGTTGTAGATTTTAGAAATTTCAAATATGGTTATCTTAAATGCCTTACTCGCCCAGTTTTAAAAACGTCTTCTATCTGCTCTTTCAGAAACATAGAGCGAACATGAGGATGGGTTCGTTACATAAATTTGCCGTGTTACATTAATTCGAAAGAAAGAAACAACGTGTTTGTTACATTAGCATTACTTTTCGACCCATTCGTCGCAGATGATAGCTTAGAAATAAAATTTCGTTTATCTTCCATGGCAGAGAGATAAACACAACGAATGGTTAGAGGAAAGTATGAAAAATGGTTAGCTCCACCAAATATATTGACAAATTCTGTGCTTTACCGATGTCTACATTTCTCTTGCCATTACCAGTTATGCTAAAGCTACCAAAATAACGGTGGCTTTAGAGGGAATTCCCAGAAAATTCAAGCTATAAATTTCATTTGTCCTGAAAATATGTTAAATATATGACATTTCGAACAAAATCGTTAGAGCCGTTCAAGAGCGAAATCAAAATTTCCGAACAGTTTTCCATGTAAAGGATAGTTTAGGGTGCAAGGATTTTTTCCATACTCATGTCTTATTCTTGGAACATCTGAATTTAAACACCAAGACGGGTATTTTCGTTTTGAGTAACAGGCTCAGGGACCTTTTTATTTCCCTCCAAAAGTGTCTTTCTTTATTCAGAGACTTCAAACGTTTATTTCCAGTGAAATCTTCTTAACACATTTTTGGGTTGAATGCAGACAAAATTAAAACGGTATTCAAACAGTATGCAAATCATTCTTCAACTTCCCCTGTTTTACCACTATCGTAGTGTGAGAGGATTCTTCTTCCTCTATCCCTTATGCCTTTATTTTATTTACTTATTTATTTTATTTATTTGTAATTTACGTCATACAACCTTAAGTCATATCGGACGATGAATGAAACTGGTGAAATGATGCTCAAATGAGCCCAAGATCCATAGAGCTTAGAGTTACCCGACATTCTTATTTCAGGATAAGGGAAAACCCCGGAAGAATCCTTATCCAGGTAACTCACTATTCGAACTCGGGCCTCCTGAACCTGAGGCAGACACGCTACCATCTACGCTACCAAGGCGTGCTTTATGCCTTTAGGTGTCGGGCTGAACAGAAACTCTGGATCAGATAGAGAACCCAGGATGGGTGATCAGCCCGATACCTGGTATGTGAGTGAGAGAAGCCGAGAACGGAATGAGGACGAAATGAATGAAAGGAAAGATGATAATGGAGCTATTGGTGGAATGATGGCGGGAGAAACCGGAAATCGCGCGGAAATCTCGCATAAGGTCATCTGGAATCGAACCCGGTCCGCCTTGGTGAGAGTCAAGCAGTCTAACCACTCGACCACGGCGTGGCCTAAATAGTATACACATAATAGATACACAAGGTTGCTTTAAGAGTCTTCTGAAGTTCCAAAACAATCATTTTCAAAACTATTTTCCATCTCAAACTATACTTCAGATGGATTTTTTCGTTATTTTTTATTTTCTCAAAAGTAGCTGTAAGAATTTTAACTGAAGTACCACATTTCTATGATATTAGGAATAGTAAATTGGACGTAATTGCTGTTAATACGGCTAAAATCATGGTGCATAATTTCGTAAGCCACTTTAAAACAAGTCAGTTGCAACGTACAATGAATGGTGATCTGAACCACAATTTTTGAAATGATCCCTCACAATCAGAGTATGAAACATGGCCTCTTAAAACTCGAGTACTGCGTTGGTGAAAACGAAGCTGTCTTTTGCAATATGAGCAAGAACTTTTCGCTGAAGTACACTCATTTCATCCCACGTAGGTTTGGATCTAACTTCTTGTTCTTTGAAAGAGAAAGTTGTCTTTGCACACTTGTGCCATAAATTCCATTACATAGATACTTTGGAAAAACACAGGGCGATCTCGCTATCACTCACCTAGAGTGAGGAGCGAAAACAGGTAAACTGTCGTGACGTGTCTTAATTTTGTTTTTCTTGCCTATTCTTATCTACTTCTTTTCTTTTACAGAGGAATTAATGTATTGTGCAATTGCCAAATATCACAGGAAATTCTGTTTACATCCTCCAGCAGTCAAAAGATAGCTTTTCTTGAATGGCGCTATTGGTAAACCATCGCTTTCACAATATTGCAGTTCGAAGCCGTACTGCAATAAAGACGGACCCGCCCGCGCGAAAAAATATAAGTACGCTTTAACTTCCGTTATAAAGTGTTAGAAATAATAGCCCTCTACGTGTACGTATGCCTGCCACTTGAACACATCACTACACAGTCTGCAGGCCGAAATATTGCAAAACGCACAGCGGATAACGTCCGGGGATTCGATGCATATTTAAGCATTTCCTGGACGAAGTAACCACATAGTTTTAGATCTGCTGAGCCCGCCAATATTTCTGTCATAAAAAACATGGTGTAATGCGAGTCGGCAGTTTTCTTAAGATTCAAGAAAACCCA
>JAUKNK010000628.1:30000-33801 GCA_030765055.1 Mantis religiosa | reverse complement strand
CAAAGTTTAACCATTCTTTAATTATGACCTCACGGGAGTTGAAAATATTTGGCTACCCACTAACAGTTATTATTGTTAATTTTTGTCATCCTGCACTTTAGCAATAGTTCTAAATGCCACTCAAATGCCAATACTTACAGATTGACGACTGTGACAACCAAAATTTTGTCCCGTGTTCCATTTCTACTTTCTCTCCCTATATTTGGTAGACACAATATTGCATTTCAGTTAGAAGGTATATCGAGACTTTACTGGAAACACCTGTTTCGAAATCAGAAAGAAAACCATGATAATTTTTGGAATTGCCGTAGGGAGGAGGAAACTTGGGAGACCAGAGGAAACCAAATGGAAGAGGAACATTATAGAATCATGAAGAATGAAGAATGGGAATAAAGTACATCTCGAAAACCAAATTGGATGAAAACCAAACATACATTTTCGAGTTAAGAATTTTCCAAAGAATGTGCCACCCAAGTTATCCTTTCTATGGAATTTTTTTCCTCTCAAAAATGGCAAACATTTGTCATTATAGTACTATGTATTTTAGAAATTTGAATGACAAAATATATTCTCAATTTTATGCGAATAAGTAAGAAGTCTTCTTCTTTCAGTATCAGCTTTAAATAGTTTTGTATAAGTTGTAAACATTGAATCAGAAAAGAATAGAACAAAGGTCATTAAGAAAACTTTGAAGGTTTCTTTAAAATTAACAGTTCGTTGAGTCCATTGTTTGGATCTTTTGGCATCAGTGTTTGCCGAGAAATTTCGCAATTGGTTTGAATTTTTTAATCAGAGTGTGGCATTTCAAAGCCTGGCAATAAAGATTTTGACTATTGATTCAGGCTTCAGTACCAATTCCTATTTAAAAAAACCACTAAAGGTATGATGAAAATATTGGTCGTAATTTGCTGTCGTATTAACTATTAATTTTTACTGTTTTACATTTGAAATACTTTATACATAGCTATTGAATTTCCAACTTTGATTTGTTTCTGGTGGTGACATCAAGTTTGGTATTTAGCTGAATTTTATTTTCAGTTGTACAGTTCACACACATATGGATCTTTATTCTTCGCTTTTTAGAGGAACTCAAAATATATACTCTTTCTGTGAAATATCGACATTTAATTTTTGAGAGAAATGCCATACTTTTCTTGCTAATTGTAAAGAAGATAAAAATAGTTTTATATGGTAACATTAAACTAATATACAACTCATAGGCTTAACAGAAAAAGCAGGTCGATCAATAGGTAGTCATGAAGTGTCACTGTTTCAATATAAGTGAAATTAGCCAAAAACGTCCATAGTTTATAAATAATTTCCCCATTATTTTTTAAATAACTTTATATTTTTGTAAGGTCAATATATCTTCTGTATTATGTCGGTCTCTTATGCAGATACAGGTACAAATTTAATGAAAGAGTAAGGTGTTTTCTAAATATACGGAAATTCGGGTTGTACATTTTACCCCTCCTGTATGAGAGATTACCTGTGAGAGATTAATAAACATTTGTAAAGCAACTTGTAAAAGAAAACAAGGTATAACCAAATTATTTCAAGCAAAGAGTTGCTTGATGTCAGGGAGATCTTCACCTTAAACCAACTACATGTGGCTTAAGTCTGAAATTTAATTACGTATGAGAGTTTTCATTTATAGTTTCTCTGCTACGTACTTACAATGAGAAAGTATTCCAAGATGTCATTGCAAATACATTTCCTTTTTTTTACGTCCTCCGACGTTAAGTCATATCGACGATGAATGAAATGGGTGAAATGATGCTAAAATGAGCCCAGATTCGTAGAGCTTAGAGTTACCAGACATTTATTTTTCAGGATAAAAGGAATGACCGAGATTGAATTGGAGACCTCTTGAACGCGAGGCAGACTCTTTATGGAATACATACTCAAAAGAAGTATGTTCATAAAGAAAGTTCTAGTTGTTATGCGTGTATCTGTAACCTGAATAACTCAAAAACAAAGTCAGTTGAACACAAACTTGGCATAAGCGTACAGCAAATTCAAATTACAACGTATATGTAACTTTATATATTTCCTCAAAAGTGGTTATATAGGATTACAGTATCGTATGTTTTAGGCATTTTCATGACAAATGAAGTGTATGTTTTGAATTTTCTAGAAATAGCATCTGAAACCTTCCTCATTTTGGTTTGCTTTTATAGGTATGACTGACAAACCGTAAAACATAGGAAAAATCTTACTACATAAAAATAAAGATCCGTTAATTTACACCATGTATGTCAAATTAATCATTCATGGGGTTATCCATTTCATTTACTAATGGTTTGAGTTTCTAAGCACTTATACTTTGGTCAACAAAACATCGCATTCTGCTTTTCTTTCTTCGGCCATAAACAAGAGAGGAATTTAAAAGCCACCACAAACCAAATATCGGCCCTCTCCTAGAAGACTTGGTCATTCCAGGCCATCACTTACGCATAGTGTGCTCCCCTAGTTCCCTTGTACCTATAAGGAACTATGTAACCATGTTAAGTAACTCATTCTGACAGAGATTTCAAAGATGTTTTGAGAATAATCTGACACCAGAGATGTGAACTTAAATATTCTCAATTTCCTCAAAAAAATAGTTTCAACGATCATTTTAACGTTTTGAGGAGAATACAAAATGTTTAAGGTATCTACGTGACGAGTAAAATATATATTTTAAATTTTATGCAAACCGCCTTTGAATGAACGTAGTTCATTAGGAGCGAACTTCCTATTGCTTTTACATAACTGATATACTTCACGAGATAAATAACAGATTACAAGTGTACATTTCGTAAAACACTACCAATGTTGAACATTTAAATATTTAGTATTAGACACTTGCCATTATTGTTGTAAGCTTTAGAATAATTTATTACTATTTTTTGTGGAGCGAACGACTCGCTTTAAACGTTTTATTGGTCCTTCATAAATGGTTATCTCCATCAAACATTATAGTGAAGTAGATAGAATAATTAGCTTTTAAAAATCTGGGGCATTTCTGAGCGGATAATCATTCTACTGTACCATTGGGTACAAATGTGCACTTTTTACGAATGTAATTCTACCCGGTGTTTCTATTTTGTAAGCAAAGGCATGTCCGCATGCATAGTTATGCATATCAGATTAGAAGTGAAAACGGATCTAAAATAAAGTATTTTAAGTTGATGACATGCACAACTTTGGGCATCTTAATACTGAAATTGTAAACCATGCGTAGATTTCGGCCTATTATTGTATCAACGTCAATGATACAAACAAACTTTAGTAAATAAAATTGTGTGTTTCTATGTAGTACATAAAACTGAAGCCTTTGAATTGCAATGTTAGTGTTTCACTTTCTTATAGAAGGGAAATAAAGCGAGGGAGGACAAAAGAAGCAAAATATAATTTTACGAGCTGGGATCCAAGGTTATGTTTTAAACATCTCGTTTTGCACGAATCAAGAAGTGACCGTGACGGTCTGCCATCTAGCGAGGTTCGCTCTAACCTCCAACTCCTGTTGATGTTTACCTTGTTACTGAAATCTTTGCTCTGCCGAATTAAATAGCCTTGCTTTTAAAACTAATTTTACCTACTTATTCCTCCTTTTCAGGATAATGAGAATAGTAAATTACCCAAAGGAAATTAATTGTTTTTTATTATTGTTTTATTTTCCTCCTAAAATGTGGATGTTGCGTTTTGCTGCGGCTAAAAGAATTGTGCGTGCCCTTGAGGTAACAATGAGCCAAATGTCGCCCTTAACCTTAAATTCTGCCTGTGACCTCATGATGTTCCTTTATCTCATTCCTTCCT